>NXFV01001264.1:0-20136 GCA_002803225.1 Gamarada debralockiae | reverse complement strand
AAAACGAAGGTCATGTGCTCGAATACACTGCAAAAATGCATCAGAAAACAAGTTGTACGATTATGTATGTATATGTAGGTGTCTAAGTACAGGACCAGCTGCAAAAGACAAAATATGTCCGGCTGGCACGTGATATCCAGCTAAGCGAGGTTGGCATCAACGTGACCGATTTCCCCACCACACTATAATAGCTTGCGCGGCTATATTCTTCCTACCGTTCGATAATTAAGTAAATTGTACTATAGGGTAGGTTCTCAAGCTCTTTTATTTAAGAGATCGAGTACCTAGCTTTCTAGCGACTAATAATATTAGCTTTACAAGTAGAAGAGTACTCCTTACGATTGGTTTTTGGCTTGTAAACACCTATAGTTGTATTGATAAGTAAGGAAAGAAAGAATTATAGGTTTATTGTAGGAATAGGTAGGGTATACACCCTACTACGAGCTAAACAAAAAGCAGTAAATTTGCCGAATACTCACCGGAACCGATTGTACATATAAAATTTGATCTTGTTGTGAGTTACATTTCCATTAGTCACAAATACGAAAGGGATAAAACACGTTGTTAGGGAATAAAATCCCAACAAAGAGGTTGTCCGTGTAATACTGAAACTTGTGTACATCGACTTCGCAGTAAACGGGAGAACGGTAACAGTATTACTGTAAGTACAGCCTGCAGTGGCAAGCGAACTAACTGCGACGATCTTGTACTCATCCGTAAGATAGTTGAGTGTGGCAATGAAGATGAGAATGTGACCCATACCAAAAGGGGCTCCAGCCAGGAGCGGTACAGTTTAATGTGTCTTTAATTGGGTAGACCAGCCGAGCCGGAAGAGCAAAGCAAGCGAGTATAATGTTTCCGAAGAAGTTTCCATGTCTGTTCAAATAAGACTAGTCTTCGTTGTCCTTTACCCTCTTCGACAGATAGGTCCGGGGGAGGAGGCGGAACGGAATGGGTCTTCGTGCAGCACAATTCTTTCAGACCCATATTATATGATGTTATCCCCAGCCATCCGTTACCGCATACATTACTCCTTCAGGTATGATTATCGTATTGTGAAGTGTGGGTTCCGCCTCCTCACCGAGGCCTATTTGACTGTTGAGCGAGTCTATGGTCAATGGGTTTAACCACAATGTTTCTATTCGCAGCGTCAGCGACTACTCTCTTGGTTACTTCTGTGGTTCCCTGCTGACAAGGCTGAGGACATGCTTCATCAGCATTCCCGAGCTGAATTACGACGGATTAGACCAAGGCAGTAGAGATGTGCATGGCTGTTCGTGAACGAATCTGAGGGGTATATACTATAACACCGTACGAACGGATTTTGGGGCTGACTAAAGCAGTAACGATAGCGAGTAAGTTGAAATGGCTCTCTGTGCTGCCTCCCTGGTACCTTCGTCTGCTCTGTCCTATGTTGCTTAGGTATCTTACAACACCCTTCTTTCGAAGCTTAAATCAAAGCAAGAATAATCTGTAATAACTCTATCAATTCTCAGACACGTACTACGCTAGCGAAAACGGGTTCGAGAAAAGTCATGCCGTTTTCTATGCTTCGTTATGGTGAATTGTGATTCTCCTAAACGAGCGTATTTAATAACATCAAGACCAGCCGTATCTCGACCTCGCTAGCTTATACAGCAAGTATCTAGACTTCATATGTCTTCTCCCTGAGGAAAAATATATGTAAGATCTCTCGCCAGAAGCCAATATCTTCTACCGTATATGCTGCCTCATATCTTTCAATAGCGGGACGATCCCATACCAAATCAGCTTCGTGTGGCTTGATAACTTTAGTGCGCTTGATTATCTTCCAACCGAAGCAAGTCAAGATCGCTGTGAAGACCATCGTGTAGTAACTGAAGAAAGTGCCCACGTCCCAGGAGCCAGGAAGGAAAATTGCATATCCGTAGCAGATGACTGTGGCGATCATGACTCCAAGCGCCAACCAGGTGCTCCAAGGCTGGAAATATCCACAGTAAGGTAAAGTACGTCTATCAATACCTTGCGCTTTCAACGCTCTATGGAAGAAGATATAATTGGTGCACATCACAATGTAATCAATAATACCGCCGGCTGTAATTAGATTGATTAGCCTAGAAACGGATTAGCCTTTTTTATCTTGAAAATATGAGACATAGAGATGAAATACCATGTGAGGACAGTCGCAGAGCCACTTCCGAGTTGAAGGAAGGAGAGTAGCGGAAATATCATGACAACGAAAAAGCAGTATATCGGGATCCCGTTCTTGGTGCATTTCTTGAGGAAACTTGGTGCGTGGCCATCTCTAGCCAAGCCGTGAAGTGTGCCCATCGAGCAGTAGACATAGGTGTTCCCCGCAGAGTAAATGCTAGTGACAAGAAGAGCATTGACGACGTGTGGCAGGACAGCAATTCCCATGTTGTTCATGGCGATAATGTATGGCGACGCTGCTCCTGTACCGCTTCCTGCGATCGTTCCGTCCAGCACAGCGGTAAGGGTTGGGTCGTTGTATGGGATAACGATAGATACACACAAGGCACCGCCGATAAAAAATATACCAAATCGAAGGTAGACTGTCTTGAAGGCCTTCTTTAAGGTGAGACGAGGTGCCTGCGCCTCACCAGCCACCATAGCAATATATTCTGGACCAACAATTGTGAAGCAGGCTTGCCAAAATGCAGCAAGGAAACCTTCCCATCGTCCAAGACTACCAGTGGTAATGTATTCAGCGAAGGCTCCCTGTACCAAAAGTCAGAGCTCGAACAATGCCTGCAAGGTAGAGAAGACATACCGGGGTTTTCCAGTATCGGAAACCGTAGGCATCGTGCTCTGGGTTACCGCCACACATTGAGACAAAGGTGAAAGAGAAGACGATCGCCATAAGCAAAACCTTTCCTCCAGAAAGCCAGAATTCAGCTTCACCATAATATTTCACCGCGAGAACATTGATAAGTCTGAGATAAATTAAAGGTGTGTTCTCATCATTGGACATACAAGCAGACCGTATTTAACTTACGCATAGGTTACGACACAAGCCGCACAGATGGCCGCCACAGGGATGTGATCGCTCCAAAATGTCAAAACAAGGTTCAGAGCAGTGATCTCGAAGGGAATGCTGATGGCCTCGTAGAAGAAAAAGTTCCAGCCGGCCATAAATCCCCATGCGTCGTCGACCCACCTGCTGCCGTGTCGAATGAAGGATGCGCTGACCGGCATGAAGATGGCCATCTCAGCCATACCATTGTTGACCAGTCCTAGAACACATGAATAGATAGTGAATGCCAGGAATAAACTTCCTGGGCCACCGCGGGATAAGGCATAGCCAATGCTGACGAACACGGCGGTACCGATGGAGCCTCCGATTGCAATCAATTGAATCTGTCGGTTGCTGAGATGGCGCTTGAGATCATCCTGAGTGTCGAGGATTTCAGCGGTTCCCACATCTACGGCACCTGTATTACCTGAGCCGGCATCCATAGCGGATTTCTCTGTCATACCCGCGCTTTTCGACGCGGTTTCCATGTCGGCCATGGTGGCTGAAGGAGGAGAAACACGAAGATGGGGTAGTAGGTAGCGTTCAGAGATGGAATCAAAATAGAGTGAGCTTAATTAATGTTACTCTATCGTTCTGCCTCATTTGATGGGTAATCATGGATGTCCAAGAGGCTGCTTTATAACTTTGGTGGTAGTGGTCGTGTACATGATATTCGGGTTCCAGTTCCGAGACAGGACAAGCCCTTGATCTAGAATGGCTTATCGTGCGCGCTATACAGTCAAACCTGGATATATAGGATCCAAAAATCAGAACTTTTCATTCCGGTATAACCAGGTTTCCGATATAACCAGGTTTCCGATATAACCAGGTTTCCGATATAACCAGGGATATGTGATGGGAATATCAGGACGAAACTCAGCTTTGCCTTAAAAATTTTCGAGTTTTGGCCTGAATTCTTGTGCTAATTCCTTATATTCCAGGCCCTCACACATGTCTGTTTATATCGGAATACACCAAAAAATATCGGCTCGCCGTTCCGATATAGCTAATATCGAGGTTTTCCGATATATTCACCCAAATTTACAGAATCCGAAGGTTTGGGCCGATAAATCCAGGTTTCCACATATAGCAGTCCGATATAACCAAGTTTGACTGTATTGCCCCTTATCGCCAGGCGCGAAGAGCTTTTCGTCCCGTCGTACGAGACTCTCGCAGGAGACAGACTGCAAAGTCGGCCGCAGTTCACATTAATAAAGTTGTCCCGAGGCTGTGGCATTTTGAAGCGTTGTTCTTTAACAAGATGGCAAGGCAGATTCGGGTCCTTTAAGATATCTTTGAATCTTTGAATTCTGGTTCGTCCACGTCGGGTGGAGGCACACCAGTCTGAGCACTCGCTGTGGGATCGTTCAAGCGATGGCCATCATTGGCTGAATCCAGATGGCACCTTGGAGGATGCAGGATGCAGTTCAGCAACTCCCATGTCCGCCTTGGGCTAGTGTGCTCAAATGAAAGACTCTGGATAACCTATGGGAGGCAGAATGCAAGGCGTCCCAATCGGTCACATGTAATAATTCATGAGTTGCTCGTATTCTAACCCCAACAAGCGCGGAGACATCTGAGGCCATGATGATTCATACTCTTACACGTTCTCTAATGTCCAACAAGAATCCAATCTCGACTCTCTTGAGGTAGCGAGGACGAAAATAATCTGCTATCATGGCAAACTCAACCCCTGCGTTTGCTACCTTAAGTGATGATCCGTGGGAGCTAGCTAAAGCCCGCTTTGTGGACAGCCTCGGCTCCGATGAGAGAGAGATTTTCAACAATGCGACACTCGAGAACATATACTATACCGCGAGTAATACTGATCGGGACGATGCGGAGAAGAGCAAGGAGCGCTTCGTAGCAAGGAAGCTACAACCATTGGTGTCAGCAATCGAGAGCTATGGCAAGGCTTTGGATACACTTTCGCAGGTAGCTCCTCTATATTTGTCCCCAATTTGGGGCTGTATCAGAGTTGTGCTGGTATTTGCGCGGGCCCATGGAAAGTTCTATGAAAGGATGGTCGAGACGTTAGGGAGAATAGGAGACATTTTGCCTAGGTTTCGTGAGTTATAGTCCTATTTAAAGTGCAGCCTCCTGGAAACTTCCTTTTCTGGCAGTTTGAACTTCTCGTTTCCTCCTCGATTATATATTGTTCTCGCTTTGAAATATGCTGATGCTTCCCAGGTGACTATGAACGAATATTCTGCAAAGGGAAGCACCAACGCCTAATCCAAGCATTATCATATGCGTACCTCGATATTATCCTGCTCTGTACCCAGTTTCGAAGAACGATCTGTGAGCAGAGGATTTCATCAGCTCGGAGAGTTCTCCGGCCAATATCACTAGACCACCAACTCGAGGAAGCCATTGAGCGTTTCCGTCAGCATAAGCAGAATGTCGAAGAGGAAGCGAGGACTTGCCATTTAATTGAAGCGGCCGAGCAACGCGACGCTCAACTTGTTCTTTTGGAGACAGAAAGGCGTCAAAAGCTACTTTCAAAGCTATCAAAGATCAATTGCCAAAATCGGCATCGGAAGTTGAAAGGATCAAGACATGAAGGAACAGGCATCTGGCTCACCACACGACATGAGTATGGGGAATGGCAAAAATCAGTTCAATTCTCGGCTGTCTTATGCTGCTATGGTATTCGTAAGTCATTTTTCTGTCTTCTTTCTCGGACATCACTCAACCAATTTAGCTGGCTACGGGAAATCAATCCTGGCATCAAGTGTTATCGATTCGCTCAGTATAACCAAGATCGTGATTTTCTACTATTGCGATTACTCCGATAAACGAACCCTCGAACCTGCAAGTGTGTTCAGTACTTTGGCACGGCAAGTACTGGAAAAAGTAGGAACAATTCCGGAGCATCTCGCATCCAAAGTTGAACAAACCGATCATGATGGAGAATGTATTATAGATCACTTAAAGGCCCTCGAAATATTTCAACAGTCTGTCGAGCTCCTTTCTGATCCGTTCTACCTTGTCCTAGATGGCCTCGATGAAGCAAATGAAGTATCTCAAAAACTCATCTGTTCCGGTGTTAGACAATTGCTTAATAACGCTTTACGATCTATTAAGCTTTTTGTCCCTGGCCGAGAAGAGCTTGGCTACCTGCTTCGACTAAAGCCGAGTACTCAGTTTTTACGTATATCGATATCGCCCCCTACCATTGCTCTGGATATTGATAGCTACATACGAGCATCTACAAGACGCCGAATATTTGAAGGATCTTTAGTCATCCGAGATCCAGCCCTGGAAGAGTTGATTGTGCAAGAGTTAGTGAGAGGCGCCAAGGGAATGTGAGTACCAGTTCTCTCTTCAACTCTTCGCGTTCCTGCCTTGAGGACAATGACTTATTCTTTATTAGGTTCTTGTGGGTCGAGTTTCAGCTCAACGACCTGTGTGAGCCCGAATCCGACTATGGCATACGAAAAGTACTACAAAATCCGCCGCAGAGTTTGAGCGAGACGTACGATCGACTTCTTAACAAAGTTGAGGGAGCCGAACGACTTGACATGATGGAGAGGATGTTTAAGTGGATTGTATGCGCAAGTCAGCCTTTACATGTTGAAGAATTGCAGGAAGGCGTCGTATTCACATTGGATGACGCTGAATGGGATCAGAAGAAGATTGTCACAGATTTCAATCGCCTTATTCGAGCTTGCGGTAATCTTGTTGTGATCGACGAGGAGACTGGGGCTGTGCAATTAGCCCATTACACGGTACAGCAGTATCTCTTAAAACAGGGAGAAAGCAGGTTTCACTTTACAATGCAAGAAGCCAATATTATGGCAGGCGAATTCTGTGTTGCCTATCTGAGCTTCTCCAACTTCGAAACTCGAGTTACGAGGTACAGAGAGAACATGAATACGGATATTATGGCTCTAAGCAAAATTGCATCGCATGGAAGCTTGGTGGCTGGAGATCTTCCTGGAAAATGGATCGTACAGGCGTGGAACGCCGTTAGAAGCCCGGATTTCAGTCGTGTGGATATAGATATGGCACGCTATCTTCCCGGACAAAAGATCAAAACTTCAGAGCTTTCTCAATTCAGATGCATCTCTTATATAGTCAGTCACTGGCTCTGGCACACCCTGGAATTCGAATTGGAAGACGGCGTCCATGATACCAGAGGCTGTCAAGCATGCAGAAGGGATCGATTATTCCAGGATTTGATCGTCCGCAAACATTTTTTGTTGGACATTCGACCTTGGGGAAACTTTAATAGCTCAAATCAACATCTGAGCTACATTTCACTTCTAGGTTGGGGCCTGATGACAAATCACCGATACTTGATCAGCATGGCTTTTCTCGAAAATGATGCTGATGCTGTAAAACCTCATCATCTCCTTCTCGAAGCTTGGCAATGGTTCACTGAAAAGGATAGCATTGAGTTCAAATCATTATTATCAGGCAATAATTTGTCGCAGCCTATTCTTGATAAACTCAATACTTTCTCTGAGGATTCGTATACTTTGCAGTCACCAGCACCTGGATGGCTATACTCTAGACTTCTATGCGCTTGCCGAAGAGGGAATCTTGATGTCATCCGTCTTTGTCGCCTAGAAAGGATACATGGTTGGACGGACATAATGCGGCACCTTATACTTGTGGCAGCAGACTCCGGACGTTGGCCTATCATAGAATTCCTTTGTAACAAACTCGGCAGACACACAGGCTTACACGCAATGCTAAACCGCCGAAACCTAAATGCGCTGGAGCGTGCTATTCTCGCAGGACACCCGCAAATTGTGGCTTATCTCGCAGATTTTGGGTACCGCGCTTTTGACCTATTTGAAGACACTGAATCTTATTTTCTATTGGTCAATTCGGCTATTGAAGATGGTACACAGGGCACTATGGAGTCTCTCCTTATCCTCAGGCAGATGATCGAAAGTCTTGCAATATGGTCACGTGATGGACGAAAAGGGTAGGAGAATGTGATTGGATTATTAAGGTATAAAGATACTGGAGATACTAATGAACAAACCAAGTACAGTAGTCTGTACTTATAGACAGGAATCCTCCCTATGACTCATAGAACACGTCACACCGATCAAGTGATCCTATGACACATGACACCATGTGACACCATGTGACTCAGCAGGCAGCACTATCTGCCTAGAACCAGAGTCACCTGATTACTCATTCCAACAATACTCTTATTTAAGACTAGAAGAAAACCCTAATTCGGCTAGCGCTATTTTCGTGCCTCCTATATAAATTTTATAAGCTTAGAACTTAACTAATTCTACTTATAAGATTAAAAGTACTTAATATTATTATATATTTAGAATTAAAGTATTTAGCCTTAGTTAATCTTATTATTATTCTTATAGTTGATTATATTAAAGGTACTCTAAGTAAGACTAGAAAAGAACCTCGATTTGGAAGGTAGTAAGGTTTTGTAGTAACCTTGAAATATTACTAAATCGGGAATATAATACTATAATACTTACCTTTGATTAACTATATCCTTTGCTATAACGCTTAGATAGTTATCTAGATAAGTATAGCTCGGCTTTTAGGCAATTTTGGATAGAAAACATACTTTAACTTCCTAAAACCTATCCTGACCCGGACCCGGATTTTGACTATAGTTTCGTCTACCCGCTTTCGAATCGTGATTTTTACGTGGTGTTGACGATACACGTGCCCACTACGTGCGCCCGGCTGCACTGCGCACCAGCAGCTACAACCCACGCACAACAACCCCTCTAATTCGCCATCTACGGCGAGAAAGGGCGGCAGCGGCAGTGGCACTGGCACTGGCATCTCTGCGACATGAAATCTCAGGGAAATTGGCCCGGTTCTGAGGCAGACCCGCAACCCGTCTGACGTGGCAAGCGGGCTGCCCCGGCCCACCTAGGGCACGGGCCACCTGCCCTACCAAAAAAAGCCCGGTTGACAGACGAGACGCGCCGGCATACTAGTTAGGCTTAAGGAAATAATCTCGATCAGGTATAGCGCCCTGTATCCAGGCCTCGCTAGACCTATATTAGGCAAGGCCGCCTGCCACGGGCCACTGCTACTGCCACACCGCCTGCCGCATGGCGCGCGCGGGCCTCTGAACTCCCTATTCTGCCAACCTGACCCTCACCTGTATTTCGCCCTATCGATTATGAGAATCGTTGTGGAGGTCCCAAGGGGAAGAGGAACAGAGGTGCTTGGAAGGGATTGAGGAATCTCTAAGCGCCACTATGGAGCCCAGAATCGTAAAAGAGAGGGATGAAGATGAGGGAAACTTTGACCTTAGCGTTTGAGCAATTTTCTAACATTGGGGCACCTTAGGAGGCCTGCTGCAAATAACAGCGGTACAGCGAAGTTGATTGGATGAGAGGGCGGAGCGCTTTCAGCCAACATCCCAACAACCCGTTTTGGCAAAGCTGAAACTATCGACGAGGCTGTGTACTCTTTTACTAACAACTCTTAAGTTGCAACGTCACAAACATTTTCCCATCACAACATTTTCTCATCATTCCTATTTATCCATGAGCCTAGAAAACATTTTGGAAATGGGGGTTCTCAATCTTTCTGACGACTTACTCTTCGAAATTTTCTCAAACGACGATATTCTTAAGCGCCAAGATTTGTACCATCTTATACTTGCCTGCAAACGTTTCGGGCCATCAGCGCTTCCTCTTCTATACCGCAAAATTCAACTTGACTGTCAGTTCGGCTGGAGCAATAAAAAAAGTCTCAAAAGGTTGCATCGTTTGGTTCTTGTCGTTCAGAATCGACCCGAGTATGCTTACTGGGTACGATCTGTGGATTTCACTTGGCTTGATACTGACAGGGGAACTTTTGAGGAATTTCTCGGTCTACTTGTGGATTTTACATTCCTCTGCAACCTAAGGTTGATCGCTGGTAAAGGAGGTTCACTGCCAGTTGTACACAATGCGCATCTTCCTCAATCCAAGCCACCGCGAAGGTGGTGTGAATTGAACCCTTCCCAGCAATTGATCCGGTTACCTGTCATTTCTCTACTGCCACATCTTCAAACCCTCGAAATTGAGGACGATAAAATCGCTGTCGGCGATATATTGGCCCTTTTCACAATTCAATCTCTTCGGCATCTCAGTATTGTCAAATTCGATGGCGACCGCTCTGGCGACATCCTACCTCAATATAAGGGCTTTCATAGCACCACGTTCTCCAGCTTGAAGTCCCTCCAATTTTGGGGCTCATATCCTCCGATTCTGCCCATTGCTGACTTGCTCCTCACATGTCATCCGGCTTTGGAAAGAGTGATTTGGATTGTAGGGGCACAATTTGGACGCTACGGGCTCTCTTGCCCTGATATTTCCAATGCTCTTGCCAACTCTAGAGCAAGTTTGTTGCAACTATTCCTGGCAACTGAATTTCGGCCTCAGTGTCTGGTACTGCCGCTCATAAATTTCAGAAGCTTTCCTGTTTTAAAGGTGTTGAGGATTCAAGACCGGTTCCTCTTTCAAGAAACATGCAGCCCAGGTACAAGCAAGATAACGCATCTGGGGGATATTCACTTCTACCAACGACTGCCAGCTAGTTTAGAGATCTTGGAGGTAAGTCTTAATGGTTACAGCTTCAAAAGTTCTTTCAGCCGCTTACCTTTTCTACCAGATATATTTTGACTCTATGTCCTGGGCTTTCAAGAGTGTTCGTGGAGGAGTAGAGGATTACCAGTGGCTTCTTGTTTTGGCAGAACACAAATGCACCCATTTCCCAAAGTTGTCACAAGTAAAAGTCTCTGAAAGAGAGGGGAAGGAGCCTTACGGGCCGGAAATTGTCTTAGGCAGAAAGAAAGAGTGGGAAGCTCCGTCAGGCGTGAAAGTTGCTTTTGAGGAGATCGGTATTAATTTGCGTGCCCTACTCAGGCCAAGTAAATAAACAGTGATTGTTCCAACACTAAGGAAGAGGCTTGGATTTGTTCATTTTTCACCTCGGCGAACTCAGAACCTGCTATACTGTCGAATCAGACGATATTGGTATGCCAAATCATGTATTGACTGAGAACTGATTGATAACTAAGGAGGGAAGACTCGTAGGGTTGCCAGAACCCCAGATACGTATACAGCCCGTTGCCACAGTAACAGCCAGCGCAACTGACATATACAAAATACTGGTCCATGCTTTCTCAAACTTTGCGAACAAGGATCCTGCTCAAACACACTTCCCATCAAAATGAGAGGCCACGGTGACCAAAGCTCTTACTATGTCAGAGGAGCGGATTCCGTTTCCTCCCCGGTGCTGGAGGTGCGGCAGGGGAGCCCAGTGGTCGCGCTAGTCCAGTAGAATAATCCATTTTTGCGCCATTTTGGGCAAGGAAAACCGCAACTGCTGCCCAAGCATAATTCTGAGGGTTTGTGTCCACTGGTGAGTTGGGATCTGATAAAAGTCAGCGAGAAAGAGGGCGAGGTAGAGGTAAAAGTATGTACCCAAGGCAAGCAGTTGTACTTCTGTTACGCTGTCTGGAACAGGTCAGTAGCTACTGGATAAAAAGAGCCTCAACTAAGCGTACCGGCTTGACGTGTTTGTTCTATGAAGTTATTTAGGTCTCCGGGCCAGTTAGGGTTAGGCGATTGATCCGTAAGTAACGGAGGAATAGTGGCGGGAGGCGTTCGTGCACCAAGATCCTGGCTTGCTTTACCGCCTAGCATATGGAATAATTCATGAATAATAGTCATAGATCGTGGTTCTAGGCTTTGAAGCGTTGTCCCAAGTACAGTCTGGCTAGTGTCTAGCCTGTTTGAGCCTGCGGGTGCGTTGAAGAAGCCATTGCCACACAGCATCAATGCGACGGAAGTGAGAGTATCGTCAAAATAAGTTCGCGCAACTTCTTTATTATTATTGCAAATGGCGAGAAACCCGCCAGCGCCAGTTGCGTCGGTGGCGTCACCAATTGCATAAATGTGTGCCTCTGGTGAGTAGTACACCATTTGCTATTGGATCGAATTAGCACAGGTCATGGAGCCGAGTATCGCTCGTTAGCACTGATCCATTGTGAAATCTCTAGATTTGAATAGTCCTAAAGCTCTCGACGCATCTGAAAGGAAATAAGGGCTTACAGTTCCTGCAAGAAGTAAGCTATCACCCAGGCCATCCCAGGGCAATTGTGAATACGTACCTCTTACTATGGGAGGGCTAGTTTCTCCCCACACTTGCATCACTGTATCTTCAGACTTGATAATGTTTCCATCCGAATCTTTCTTCCATACTGTGCATATGGTCAAAATTTCGGGGCCATTTGTGGGCTAGAGGGGCATATATTTACCTGAGTCCGTTACCTTCTGGGCCTCCCAGAAGTCATTGTTGCAGAACAGCCAAATTTTCCCTTCAGGTGGATCTTCAGTGCCTGTCAATCGAGCTAGGGCACCCTCAAATGAGGCTTCGTAGAAGACAGGAAGTTAGCTCAATTCTTTGATATTGCTGGGAACACCTTTGGACGTACTCTGAACATTTTCCAGTGTTTTGTCTGCATGATCTCCTCCCGTTGACGACCCGTCCGCACTCATTTGTATCCCGAAGAAAGTCTGGCCAAGTTTTCGAACCTCGAAATCGTTCTCGTAGTTATCAAATGCCGTCTTCGCAGCGTCAATGATACTGACTGCCTCGTCATAAAGTCCGGGAAGATCTGAGCCAAGCTCATCACAGCCCCCCTTATCAGTCCCACCCTTCACCTCAAAAACTTCTGTGAAAGCTGACAGGGCAGGAGAGAGGAGCATTGCCCAGAAAAGCAATATGCCGCAATCGCATTCTAAGAAGCTCGGCGTCATCGTTGGGATAGTCCTAGAACTGGAATGTAGTGGTGAGCCAAGAGTGACTTGAAGAAATAGAAAACGCCGAAGGCTTTCGATTTTTAGAAAATATCAAGACAATAAGCAGAACATTGATCAGGATGTGTTTTTGTAGTTTGAAAGACTTTCAATCTGAGGGGAACGGATGAAGGATTGGCTTCTATTTATACACTTAATACGAAAAAGGCCAAAAACGCCCAACCCACCATCTGGAGCGTTGGAAATACTCCGTAGGGCGTAAACAATAATTTTTAGAACCTTGATGGCTGTGAAATAAAGGTTATTCACAATGATGTGAACATTCGAGAAAAGAATAGAACAACACCGAGGAGGTGGCCAATGAAAGCTTCGCCAGATCCCAACTCGGGCCTGACCGTGGCTTTGTTGCTCAGGACAAAAATATGCCCTCCAGACACATAAATAACAATATCAAGAGCTATTCGCAGTAGACATCTCCAATTGGTGACTGCGCAGTGGCCGAAGCACACCCTGAGGCTTCCCCAAAGCCTTCTAGTTTGACCTGGGATGGAGGTCGGAATTTATACGGCCTGGTCCGCCTCTAGCCCAACCCGAGCTCTACAAGAGCGTCTGATATGACCGAGTTGCCCAACATTGACTCCGGAAAAACCCAATTGACAAATCTAGGCCTAGATGCTGGGTCACTGTGGCGAACTAGGTCTTGAAGGATTATAAGAGCCAACAGGCGGTAAAAAATCTGCGTTGGAGGCTCGCGGAAAAATGACGACCGGCGGCTAGTGGACGAATGACAACGTGCCTCTTTATAACACGCGGCACGAACTGTTGTAACATAGTAATTCACTGACTATGGTTGGATGTTGCAATGTGCGGTTGAAGCATCTTAAGGCCAGGTTCTATTTTGTGATGTGGCTGAGCTTGCGCTAGTACTATTTTGGGGATGCTCGCAGCACGGCCTAAGCCTAACACAGCCCTCTTACGCCCCCCTGTTACCAACAAGAGGTAGAAAACCTTGGTCATTAAACTCTGTACTATTTTAACCATTTCAACTGCTACATTGAGGAGCAACATCACACACAAACCTCCATTTGCAACACTTATTTACCACACTACCTCTATATATGGTTTACACCTCCCACAGTCTCGATTCGAAGTAAGGTCATTCTCGAACATCTTCTGTTATTTGAATTTTCGAGTTTTCACATACCCATTTTGAAAAGGGAATTTTCGAACAAAGCCTCATTTGTCATTATCTTGTTTCTTCTGCGATGTTCCCTACCTTTCTCTGGTCTTTGCCGCTACTGATATGGATTACATCCGCTAGGCCTGGAGAGAAAGCAATTGTGCCAACTACCTCCGGTCAAATTGGAATTAATCCGGTGACCTAGTTAGTGTGTCAAAGCTATGAGCCTCTCTTATTTGATACTTATATTCGTTCTTATTTAGCGTTGCAACAGACCCCAATTACTATTCCTCTGACCAGACTACAACTCAATGGATTGGTTCTGGCTCGGCAATACTCGAGACGATAACCACCACATCGAGCAACAGCCCAGTCACCCAAACCACCTCTGTTCCGGTAGCTGTCAGTACCGCAACGACAGGGTCAGATGGAGTGTCAGTTGGTGATGTGACCATTACAATCTCACCTGAAGGCAGCTTACAACTCGAAGGCCTGTTCAACACACTTACTGCCGCCTGTGGTGCAGCAAAATTCAAGAAGCGAGATGTCAACAGCTGTGGACTGGAGTATATCTCTGCCAATGCCCCTCCAAGCTTCTCCAGCGGCATTGACGGGGCGTCGAAAACATTTGTGCCTACAGCGGGTGATGTGGCGCTGGGAACCATTATTAACGGCGCAGTTTACTCCGTAGCAACTATGTGGATCTTTCTGGCATATCTCAACTGGCAAACTTCAGGCCAGATTCCACCAGGGGTCAAAATACCATCCGCAAATATTGGCACAGCAGCTCCAACCTCAGTCGCTTCCATAACAACTTCTTCAACTGCATCACTCACACCTTTGCCAGAAGTCACTGGTATCGATAAAACCTTGGGTCCTTCTTTCGACCCTGCAAGTGCCACTGCCATGGCAAGCTTCTTACAGAACCGCTTCGCTTCTTTCACTGCTGCCACTTCGACTGCTCTCGTACCCATTTGTACTTGCACTCAGGTCGTGTCTCCCCAAGGAACGGCAGTCAATTGTCCGGTCCTTTCCGGTGACTCTCAATGCGATGTAAGTCTTCCCCGCAATCCTCTCGTTCAGCTCCTCATTAATTCCATGAACTGAAGGTTGTCACTTCGACAGTAATTCCACCATCATCTACCATGGTATCAGGCCCTACGATAGCCCCTTCTCCCAGTCCAGCCTCTTCAGCTTCCTGTAATGACAACCGCACCGTTCCCAGTTTTATTCCCACTAAGGACACGTTCAACAGAATCGCAGCGGCAGACGCAATCAAGAACTTCTGTAAAGACAAGCCCTTTACCTTTACTGAGCATAACTGCCCATCTTGGAACTCATACCCTTTTGATGGATCAAAGCTTCTTGGTGATTCTGGAGGACAGACTGGACTTGGTGCGATTGAAAGAATTTATCTCGCCACCCGATGGAGTTTGTCTACCTGCTCTAACGATGACTGGTGGGTCGGGGATGCGAGTTCCTCGCAAGCTGGGGAATACTTGTCATCGCCTGAGTACTATGATGATTGCGTATCTGGATTCACTCAAGCAATGGACGGCTGTAAGTTGACGTTTATTTAGCTCATGGATTTTGAAAGTACGCTAATCAACGGAAAGGTGACTCTGGAGATGATAATACCCATGGGTCTAAGAACGTCTACAAATGCCTAGAGTATCTCCTTTTCCCATCGCAGTCTAGCAACCTCCAGCTCTCATGCGACTTCAGCGCTTGGTAATTATGAAAGGGAGTTAAGATGCTTCTGCAGAAAGAATTGTGTGATGTGTTGTATTTTTGGTTTGGTTTGGATTGAGGAAGAATCGGTTTCTTACCTGTTTTTGAGGTTTTGTGTGATGCATGGGTGCGGGCTAGCCTCTTAACCCGCGCTACTCAACTTATTTTACAACGCTGCAAAGACTTTGACGTGCAAGTAGCTTTTGCAACTCCCCTCATATGGAAACCGCCTCGCCTTTGTTAGTTCTAGACTCCAAAAATCCTTCTGCCTTATGAGCCTGGTGCTGATTACCGGAGCCCAAAGACATCTACTGGGCTGCTTTTCTTGACCCATCAAATCGCAGTGTACTATCCCTTGCGCTTGAATCTATTCTTGAGTTTGCCGAGGATAGTTAGGAAAGCCTACTATAGGTTAGAGAACACAGTTGAACGTACCCCGATGCAGAGCTCCGAGTCCTATACAGCAAGTAGTTGAGCGAGTGACCCGTCTAAACTTTCCTATATCGATCTGCAGTCTGGCACCAATACACGGCTATTCAAGGTTCTGCGTTCTGCCAGCCATCATGGCAGCCTACAAATATACACCCATATCTAGACTGCGCACTTTACCCGGTGGGTGGGTATACCCGTGGGTGGGTTGATTATATAACGGGTGCCTAGTAGGTGGGTACCTACTTCGTATTATCTACCTCTACATGAGGCGGTCGCCGATTCAAGTTGAATCGGCGCCGGAAGCGGCTTAGCGGGGTGCGCCACCTAGTTGAATCGGTCGTTGGATCGGCGGTGTGGGAAAAACAGGTAGAACTCTAGAACTAAACTAAGTCTTAGGGTTAGGCAGGTTTAAGGAAATTTTTAGTTTTTAATTTTTTTAATAATACTATATATTATAATAGAGTTTAATCTAAATTAAGAATCGCAAATTTTTAGTACCTTATAGTTAAATTATTTAATTCTAGTATTTAAATAAACTAAAGTTTAGTATTCCTCTTTTCTCTTATCTTACTTATAATAAGTATATAAACTAGGCGAGGACTTTTACTTAAGAGATCTTTTGCTTGTTTATACTTAATTCTTTATTTCTATTTAATTCTTAATATTTATCTTTTATTCTTTAGTCTAAACTTAAATAAAAGAGAAAATTATCCTTAGCTAAGAAGAATATTATATAATTTTTAATAGTTCTTTTAAATTTAATATAATTTATTATTAATTTCTAAAAAGTTAAACTATAGGGCAAACCATAGGGCAAAAAGGGCGTAGTTACTTATATATAAGTAGACAAATCTTATAATTAAGATTTGTTTAATATATACTCTAATATATATATATTATAGATATTTACTTCTTATTAGTTTATTTCTATATATTATTTTATAATTAATATTTAAAGTTTATAATTTTATAGTTGAAAATTAAGGTAACTTACTTAAATTTCTATATTAAAATAGTAGACTAAAACTTAGTCTTTTCTAGAATTACTAGACTAAAACTTAGCCTATTTTAGAATAGTAGATAATATAAGCTCTAGAATACTAACTCTTACTAAAACTAACTTTATAATTAAATAAATATAGCTTTTTTTAATACTTTAAGAATATAAATATTAAATTAAATATACTTTAAAAGCCTTATATCTCTTATAATTTAATAGTTATAGTAATGAATTTAATACTTTATTATAGTAGGCTAGATATAAAGTTACTATAAGGTAGTTAAATACTAGTATTTTTATAACTAATATAAATACAAAGTAGTTAAAATACTAGTATTTTCATAACTAGTATAAATATAGTATATAGGCCTTTTTACTTATGTTTTTATATATAAAAGTATAAAAGCTATAACTTATAATATTATAGTCGCTCTTATTAGCTTAAGTTAATAAGGGCCTAAAAAGTTATTATAAGTATTAAAGTAAGTATAATATAAGATATATACTTAAAATAAAGTAGAATTAAGTAAAGAAAGTAAAGTATACTTAAGATAAAGAAATTAAATTATTAGACTATAACTAAACTATTTATAGCCTCTAGCTAAGATAAAATATATATTTCTAAAGTTAATATTATATATTAAGTAGTATAAAATAAGAGAAGAGATATTAATATATAATTACTAAAATATATTTAATAATATCTATAGCTTCTTTAAATAAGAGAGGTTTAAAATAAGTTTATTTTTCTCTTAAGAAAAGATATAATATAAGAAATATATATAGGAGATAAGTTAAATATAATAAGTAAGCTATTTAATAAGATACTTAATTAATTAAAGTCTTTTCTCTAGCTCTTTTATTAGGTCCTAGTAAAAATAATACTTCTTTACTAGTAGATAAGGTACTATATTATAAGAGAGAGGACTACTTACTACTAATAATTAATAATAAGCTTATATCTCTTCTTATACTACTAAGTCTATCTCTAGGTTTAGCTTTAATAAATATTTTAAAGCTTAAGCTAAAGGAATTAAGTATTAAAGAGCTTATTATTAAATAGAAGGATATTAAGTTTTTAAATATTAATAAGCTTATTTTTAATAATAAAGTAAATAACTAATTAGTAATAAATAAACTTAGTATATAATTAGCTAATTAACTTATATAGTTTTAAGGGTATTATTATAACTACTATAAGTAATTTAATTATAAGTATTCTAATAAGTATAAAGTATATTCTAGTCTATAGATCTTTATTAGTAAAGTTATTAATAGTAGCTGCCTAGATATACTTAGTTTAGGCTAGATAGTATACTATAATAATAACCTTATTAATTTAATATTAGCTACTTAAAAGTAATAAATCTTTAGTAAAATCTATTTAAATAATTTAAATAAGACTCTTAAATATATTTATATATAAGTAAAAGAAATACTAAGTTAGATAGTAGAGGTAATATTTAATATTAATAGTATTATAAGATATATAATAAGCTTAGATATTATAAAAGGTAGTATTTATTAGAATCTTATATAAATATTAGTTTTAAATCTCTAGTTAAGCTTATATCTATATTAATAATAAGTTTATTACTTTAATAATAATAGATATACTTATTTAGTCTTTAAACTTATTTATAAGATCTTATATTATATATTTAGTTAATTAGTTAGTTTTAAAGATATTTTATTATATCTCTTTTTCTTATATCTTTACTAAGAAGATTAATAAATAAGTTATCTTTTTAATAATAACTTTAAAGTATAAATAAATAATATTCTTCTCTTTATTATATATAAGTATTATATAAGTTTATAGACCTAATAATATTTATTTAGTTATTAATATAAGAAGTATAATTTTATTATTTAAAGTATTAAAAGATAAAGTTAGAAAGTAAATATAATACCTTAGGAATAGCTTCTTATATATTTCGTTTTATTAAATAAGCTATATTATATATAGTAAACTATCTAAGAGGCTATAGAATAAGTAAGTCTATAGTAGTTTAAAGGTATTATAATTTTACTTTATATTAAAAATCTAAAGATATTAATAAAGGACTTTACTTAAGTAAGAATAATAATCTAGCTTTAGAATTACTAGTAAAGTATAATAGATAATATATATATATTTATAAACTTCTACTATAATATTAAAAAGAAAATATATTTTAATTAAACTTATCTTATAGTTAAAGATTTTAATAACTTATTAGTTATAGAGATTCTACTTTAGAAGAAGTATTATTTAAATAATTATTATATATAGTATTAGAATAGTAAAAGGTTTAATTTATATAAGTAGATCTAGTACCTAATAGTAATACTTATTAACTTTATCTTTATAGAGGTTAAGCCTAGGGTTAGTTTATAGTAATATAGTAATAGTCTTTTATATAGCTAATTCTATTTGAGTATAAAGGAGATATTTATACTATAGGGCAAAAAGGGCGTGGTTACTTATATATAGATAGATAAATCTTATAATTAAGATTTGTTTAATATATACTCTAATATATATATATTATAGATATTTACTTCTTATTAGTTTATTTCTATATATTATTTTATAATTAATATTTAAAGTTTATAATTTTATAGTTGAAAATTAAGGTAACTTACTTAAATTTCTATATTAAAATAGTAGACTAAAACTTAGTCTTTTCTAGAATTACTAGACTAAAACTTAGCCTATTTTAAAATAATAGATAATATAAGCTCTAGAATACTAACTCTTACTAAAACTAACTTTATAATTAAATAAACATAGCTCTTTTTAATACTTTAAAAATATAAATATTAAATTAAATATACTTTAAAAGCCTTATATCTTTTATAATTTAATAATTATAGTAATAAATTTAATACTTTATTATAGTAGACTAAGTATAAAGTTACTATAAGATAGTTAGATACTAGTATTTTTATAACTGGTATAAATATAAGATAGTTAAGATACTAGTATTTTTATAACTAATATAAATATAGTATATAGGTCTTTTTACTTATA
>NXFV01001288.1:0-26961 GCA_002803225.1 Gamarada debralockiae | reverse complement strand
ATATAAACTATAAGTTAATATTAAAAAGTATAAGTTTAATATAATTTAAATAAAATATCTTAATTATTATTAGTATAGATAATATTTAAGTTAACTCTAATAAGATTATAATTATATAGGACTAAAGGTAGCCTAAGACTATAAAAGTAATATAAGTATTTCTAAGGTTTTATAACTTTTATTATTATTTTATTTAAGACTATAACTAAATTATAGCTCCTCTTACTTAATTAATAAAAGTTTATTATATATTTAACTTTAATAACTATTATCTTTTTATATTTAATAAACTTAAATAATAACTAATAAAAGCTTTAATCTTTATTTACTTTAATAAGAGTAAATAATATTTCCTAGAAACTAATACTTCTAATATAATAGTTAAAGTAGTCTTCTCTTAGTAAAGAATAAATAGTAAATAGTATTTATTTATTTACTTTTTAAAGACTATAGTACTAATAAAGCTAAGCTACTTTATTTATAATAAAGAAATACTAGTAATTATATAAGTATTTAAGTATTAAAGACTAGAACTTAAGAGATAATAACTCTAATAGATATCCTCTTTAATTATAAAGTATTAAAATACTTTATAAGTATTAAGTTATTATTAACTAAATAAGCTTATTAAACTAAAATTCTTTTCTAGTATAACTTTAAGATATTATATTACTTTAGTAAGATAAATAAGACTAATTTCCTTATATAAATAAATATAAAAACTAAAAAGTATAAAGTAATAAAAGAGTTTCTTTACTTATAATAACTTCTCTTACTATTAAATTTAAACTTATAAATCCTTAAGAGCCTATAGATTTACTAGATTACTATAAAAGTATTACTACTTAAAGTATACTTAGATCATATTAATTCTATCTTTTAACTTAATTACTTCTCTTATAAATTTAATATTACTTAAGAGCTAATAGTATAAGATAAAAAGGGATAGTTATTAATAAATAAACTACTAAAGTAAAAAGAATAAGTTATAGAGTAAGTCTAAGAAGTATTAGCTTCGATTATAGTCTATCTATTAAGTTTAAGGTTAATTATAATAGTATAAGTATTAATTCTTTCTTTAAGGAGATTATTAATATCTTAACCTTTATTATTAATAATAGAATAATATTATATTAGGATTCCTAGAGTATTTAGATACTTTATATTACTTTAAATTAAAATAGTATTAGCTTTAGTAGTATATATATTAGCTTGAGCTTAAGTAGCTTCCTACTCTTAATCTTACTCTACTTAGATATTATTAGCTTATTAAGAAATATTAAAGTTATACTAGATTCCTCTAGTCTTCGAAATAATTTACTAGATCTAAGGGGTATTATAATAGAGTATAATTTCTTTAGTACTTTCTCTCTAAAGTCTAAGGTAGAGTCTTCTATTAAAATTCTTATAATAGACTTTACTTTAGATAAGTTCTTAAAGTTATAGATATTAATCTAAGTATTTATAAGAGAACTATTCTAAGTTACTATTCTTATTAATATTATAATATATATAATAGTTAAGCCCTAAATTTCCGTTATACCTGTTTCTGCTACTAAAAGTACTATATATAATAAAAGTATTAATAGTATTATTAACTAAAAGGTTCTAGTTAGCTTAAGAGTCCTAGAAGTATTAAAGTATATTATATAATTACTAATTAAATCTAAGTCTACATTTATTATAAAAACTATTATTTCTATGCCTATCTTAATAAAGTCCTTGATTTTCGAATCTAGAGTTATTTTAAGTAAGTACTATATAAAGTTCTTAGCTAATCTCCTTTTTGACTTTATATATTATATTAGCCTAAGTGATCTTAAGTTCCTCTAGTTACTAAGTTAAACTATCTAAAGAGTCCTAAGGTTTTATATTTAAAATATAACTCTTATAAAAGTTATAGTTAATAGGAAATATCTTATTTAAGATAAAAATGAAAGTAATAGTATTAGAAGGAACTAAGTAGAACGAAATAAGATAAGGCTTAGAACTAACTAGTATAACTATCTTATTAGCTCCTAAGGCTTTAATAATATTATTTATAATACTAATCTTAGAACTTAATATAATAAGATTATAATTTTCCTTATACTAATTAATAACTTTATTAGATTTATAGATACTAAGGGCTATTATATAGAACTTATTATATATTAAAATAGTCCTATTATCTTAATCTATATTATACTTTTTAATAATTTTAAAGTAAATATAATTAAGTAAAGTATAAAGAAAGAGATTTACTCTCTTAACTTTATTTAAAAGACTTTTCTCTTTAAAATTAGTAAAGACCTAATAGAATAGTTTAATAAAGTCCTTTAGTTTAATTTATTTATATTAGACTAATAAGACTAAGGTATTAAGGAAAGAGTAAGTATACTTTATATAGTTATTATTATAGTTATAATACTTTTTTTTAATATAATAAAGAAGATATTCTTATTAAATAACTTATTAGTATATTCTAGTATAGCTTTAATATTATTACAAAGAGTAATATTAATATAGCAAAGAATATATTTATATTTATTCTTTTTAATATAATTCTAATCCTTAAAGAAGATAAGTATATTATTAATTTAGTATATAGCTCTCTATCTATTAAAGATAAGACTAGTAAAAGCAGGGGTAGGTATTACTATATATAATATAATAATTTTATTTATAAAATTAACTAGATCTATTATATTATTAGGGGGCCTTTCAACTAATAATTTACTTAGTATAAAAGAGTAGATTAGTATTATTTTTATAAGTTTTACTAATCTCCTGACTATTACTAGTATCTTCTACTTTCTAAAGTACTAGTTAATAATAAAGTATTAATTAAAACTAAAGAGGAAGAGGCTTATAAAGATAATAAATTTAATACTATCTATTCTTAACTATTATTAAATAACTTTCTTTGTAAGGATAAAGCCCTATAATTTATTAATTAATTATATAGCTAAAATCTAATAATAGGTTATATTTAATACTTTAGATATAAGATTTTACTTCCTTTTGATCTACTCTCTTATACTCTTCTTCTTTAATATTAGGAAATTTACTTAAGTTCCTTAAACTTATATTTATAAGCCTTATCTCTTAGTAATATAGTTCTTTAATATAAGAGAAATACTCTCTAGAGTAAGAATTTTATAATAATATAAAAGATTAAAAAAAAATAAAAGATAAAATCCTATAGTAATCTTATTTCTTAACTCTTAGACTTCCTTTTATCTATAGTTTATTTTAAAAGGTATTATAATTTATTCTATAAATAGTATAACTTATCTTATTTAGTTTCTTTTCTTTATAATAGCTTTAAGATTTATATTTCTTAATATCTTATTCCCTAGAAACTTAATTCTTTTTTTTACCTAACTTTTTCTTTTTCTTAAATTAGGTTTAGCTATTAACTTACTAAGATCTTTATAGTTTCTAACTATTATTATAGTCCCTAAATATATCTTTAAATTCTTCTTATATACTAATAATAGTATTTAAATAACTTAAAATAATATAATAATAAACTAAGGTAAGTTAAAGTCTAATAACTAAATTATATAATAAGACCTAATATAATATAATATATATTAGATTATCCTTAAATACTTTGTATACTAGCTAGAATAAGAGATAGATAAACAAAGTAAATAATAATTAATATTGTGGCAGGGAAATATATCTGGAAAGTTGTTATTACCTTGTTTTTTAGGTTTTTAGTAGGTCTTATAATTATAAGAACCTCGCTTAGCTAGTTTCGTTATATATTAGCAAGGGATAAATAGCCTTCCTAGCTAGAGTAGTACTTAAATAATATTATAATTATATATCTCGTTTTTATATATATTCTATAGTACATTTGAGCACTATAACCTTTGTTTTATATTATTAGTTTTCGTTTTAGTTTTATCTCTTACTAAGAGCATATATAATACACAGTGCAATCGGGAAGCGCTTATACTCGTATTTCGCCCCTCTATAATATATCCCTTACTAGGAGTATAAATAGCCTTACTTAACTATAAAGAGGAGTTCCCTATATAAGTCACTAGATATAGTAAGATAATATATAAGTATAAGCGCTTCCTAATTACACTGTGTATTATATGTACTCTTAGTAAGGGATAAAACAAAAACGATATAAAACAAAGGTTATAGTACTCGAATATATACCTAGATATATTAGGAAACAAGGTAAAAAAAACTATATATTCCTCAAAGAACTACCCTAGCTACAAAGGCTATTTATCCCCTGCTGGCACGTGACGAAACTAGCTAAGCGAGGTTCTTATAATTATAAGACCTACTAAAACCTGAAAAACAAGGTAACAACAGCTCCTACAATACATTTCCCTACTATAATACTATTATAGGTAAGGGAACTTATATTTTAGAAGAGCTAAATAGTATATAACTTAGAGGAACTTTTATAAGGAACTATCTTAAGGTATTCTAGTAGTAAAGAGGTATTTAAGAGCACGTAATAGTAGAGAGGCTATTATAAGGTAAGATAACTAATTATAAAGAGAGATTAAAAGTAAGAGAATTTAAGATAAAGAAGCTTATAAAGAAGAGTAATAAGGAATATATAAAAATATATTACTAATTAAAACATTAAAGGGAATTAAAGAGATAAGAGAAGTACTATATTATAATCTCTTATAAGAAACAGCTAGTAGTAGTTATAGACTAAAGAGAAAGAGCCGCTCACTTAATTTAACCTGCCTAGCAGGGGAAATATAAGTAAGTAGCTAAGTAAATCTTAGCTAAGAGATAGCTAAAAAAAAATTTAGAAAGGAGAGGATATATTTAATTACTTATATATATAGGAGAAAAAAGGAAGTTATTTATAATAATTTTATTTATTAATTTATACTAGAATCTATACTAAAGTACTTATATTAATAGCCCCTTAGTAAAGTAGTAGAAAGTAAAGTAAAGTATAATAGCTAGTTAGGCTAAAAAAATAAGACTAAAGCAAAACTATCTTAGTTTAAAGAAGAGGTAGTTATACTAGAGCTAACTAAGCCTTTATCTTTATTATTATTATTATTATTATTATCTATATCTTCGTCCTTAGTATCTATAGTAATTATCTCTTTAGGTCTTAACTTATAAAGCTTATATCCTTTAGTATAAATATTAGAAACCTATACCTAATCCTCCTTAATTATAATAATAAAAGTATAAGAAAAAGGAAGAGAAGAGTAAAATAAAGGAAGTAAAGAGTAAAGGGAAGAGTAAGGAAAAGAAGGCTAAGGGCTTAGGGAGAGAAGCTTAACTTCCTTCTATTATACTTTTATAATAGTAGAAATATAAGCTATAAGAGTAATAAGAGTAGTTAAGTTAAGATTAGTATCTAGTATATTATTATTAAGAGTAGGTATAGTAGTAGTACTACTCTTATTAGAGCTAAGATAACCGCTAGTATTAACTGTAGTAGGATTATAGGTAATAGTAACATTAGTATTAGAGGGGGTAACGGCAGTATCGGCGTTATTAGTAGTAGTAGTGATAATAGAGGCAGTAGTAGTAGCAGGAGCAGTAGCGGGAGCGGCGGCGGGAGTAGCGGCAGCGGCAATATTAATAAGGAGAGAGCGGATAGTTCTAGCTATAATACTTGTATAATATAAGCTATTAGTATAATCTCTTCCCTAGAAGAGGAGAGTTAAGACCTATTATATATAGACTAGATAGTCTATAATAGCTTAACCTTAAAGAGCCGACTTAGTAAGAGTACTATCTTTACTATTTATATACTAGCTACAAATAATAAGAACAAGACTATCTAGGCTAAGTAGAGAATAACTATAGTACTAATAAAAGAAGTAGAAGTAGAGATTAGATTTAAAAACTATATAGAAATTATAAACGTCTATTTATATAATAATACTCTTAATTAAGCTATATTATAATATACTAATTATATAGTTAGAGAGACACTAGCTATAGAGATTAATATTATAATATATATCTAAGATATAAATAAATAATAGAGCGGGGTTATATAGAGCTATATCTTATAAAGACTTAAGTATAATATAAGATACTATTTTAAGTATTACTAATATTGTTTTTTAATACTAGTTAAGTTAGTAAGTACTAATTTAAAATATAAAAGTAAAAAAAAGAAAAGAAATAATTAAGTATAACTATAATATACTAAGTTTAATATAAATAGTACTAAGGAGAAAAGAAAAAGAAAATAGAAAAGAGAAAAGAGAGAAGAAAGTTATTTATTAAAGCTATTTCTATTATTATTTACTTTTATTATTTATCTCTATTATCCTTTTTATTTCTTTATTTACTTAATTATTTTTTATTTAAGATTTTTTATATAATTACAAAGTAAATTATTTAATAAAAGCCTATTATATATTTCTTATTATTTCTATTTAACTTAATTAAGTCTTATATTTATATTTTTCTTTCCTTTACTTTCTTTAATAAATAATAATAACTATAATAACTTTAGTAGTAGTAATAAAGAACTAAGATATAAAAATAAAGATAAGTACTATAGCTAGGAGTAGTATATAAGAGAGAGAAGTAATAGAAAAGTATATTTTTATAAGTATTAAAGAGATAAAGATATTCTTAGATAATATAGTAGAAAAGAACTAGTATTAGATATAGGTTTAAGTACTAGAGTAAATAATAAAATACTATAATTAATCTAGAGAATTAATTAAAGAGATATTCTACTATATAGAGGAGAGTAATATATTTTAGTATTATATCTTAGATATAAAGTTTATAAAGATATAGGAGAAAGTATATAAAGTTATTTAGAAGAATACTATATAATATAACTAATTAACTAAGACGACTAAGACTACTATTAAAAAGTAGCCTAGTACTTAAGTAAAAGCTTAGTTAATAACCTTTAACTATACTACTATCTTCCTAAGAGTATATAAATAATTAGCTAAAAGAGTTAGCTTTAAGGAGACTAAAGTATAAGTTAATATCACTATAGTAAAAAGATTAAGTAACTTAAGTAGAAGAGTAATTACTAAAAAGAAGGTTATTACTAGTAATCTAATAAATACAAAAAAGACTTACTTTAATAAACTAAAGACTACTAATTAGTCGAAGCTAAAGAAGCTTAGCTTAAGAATTAAGATAAGTAAATTTATTAAGAAGAAAGAGATAAAAGAGCTAGAGTATAATAAGAAGCTAGTAATAGTTAAAGAGAGTATCTATAATAAAAATAGTAAAAGCTTAAGTACTAGAGGATATATTAATTTAATTTACCTAGTAGAGGAAATCAGGGTAGTACTAGTAAGAGAGGAAATTCCCTAGCCTAGGTAATTAAAGTAACTTTATAGTATTAAAGAGAAGAAAGATAAATTTTTACTAAGGAATAATAAAGATATTAAGATTAATAAAAAGAAGATAAGTAAAGTAAAGAAAGAGCTAAAGGAAATAAAGAAGGAGAGTAATAGAGAGGAAAGTAAAGAAAAAGACTACTAGAAATATAAGTACTTAAAAGAAGTAACTACTACTTAGTAAATAATAGTAAGTAGTAAGAAGGTACTAAGCTTAATATTAAATATATAACTATTAGGAAAGATAATAGTCTTCTAGGTTATTTACTACTAATATAAAAGAATAATAGTAAGCTATATAAGTTTATCTATTAAGTACTTAGGGAATATAAAGATATAAGTATAGTTATAAATAATATATAAAAAATATCTAGAAATTAGAAAGCTAAAGATAAGTAAGAAGACTTACTAGTAGTTCTAGGTAGCTAATTACTCTACTTATCCTTTAGATAGACTTAACCTATATAAGTTCTTATATAAGTATACTACTAGAGTATTTAAGTTTAATTAGAAGAGAATCCTATATATATAAGATAAGTTAATTTTACTTAGATAAAAAGAAGAGAGATTAGTTATTTATAGTCTATTTAAGTAGTAGTTTAACTCTTTACTTTATACTAAGATCTATAATAAGTTTAATATATACTACTATTACTTTCAAGAGATTAATAGTTAAAAGAATATTAAATAGTTATAAAATATATTCTTTTTAGTTACTTAGTAACTAATAAGATAGGATCTAGTATACTATATACTATATACTATATTATAATTAGACTAAGTATAGAGATTGGTAAGTTACCTATACTATATAAAGTATAATATACTAAAGAATAGTATTTACTTCTACTATATTAACTTAAATATATTAGATTTACTAGTAAATACTTATAGTATTATAATAATCTAGGGTACTATATTACTAGATAAGGAGAATAAAAAGAATTATACCTTTATTCTACTAGAAATATAATATAAGTTAAGAGAGTAGTAGGAGTAAGTAAAAGAATAATAACAGGAGATATTTAAGTATATTTACTATATAATAGATTAGACCTTTATAAAGGATAATATATAGGTATTAGATATAGATTAGAAAAGGATACCTTACTTATTTAAGAATATACAAATTATATTACCCTTAATACTATATAAAGCTATTAGTCTAATAATAAAGATAAGATATACTATATTACTATAGTTTATAGGTATTTAGGATAATAAAAATCTCTTAGAGATAGTAGAGGGAGATATATAGAAGGAACTTACTATATCTTATTAAGACTTTACTACTCTTAAGATAATATTATTAGGGCTTTTAAATTAGTATAAGGCTATTCTATATTGATTCTCTACTAGTATAGAGTTATATAGTTTTAGTACTCTCTTTAATATACTAGTATACTAAAGATACTAGAGCTCACTAGCTATTATTACTAAATAAAATATACTTTTAAGTATAAATAGAGAAGCTACTTATACTTATATTATAGAATAGTAATAGAAGACTATTAATATAGCTATAGCTATATTTATTATAGTTAAGAAGAAGGAGAAGTATATTTTTAAAAAGAAGTTATTCTACTATTATAAGAAATAATAAAAGTAGCTAAGGATTCCTATATCTATTATTAAGCCCAACTAAGATATACTTAGGGAGGAGGAGTTAGTAGCTACTAGGGAGGAAGGTCTATTATTTATAGAAAAAGTAGAGGAGACTAAAGGAATAGAGATAGAGTAGGACTCTATAGATATAAATAAGTTAAGGATATAAAGATAAAGAGTACAAAGGTAGTATATTACTAGGGGTAGTTAAGGGGCAACTACTTATTTAGGGGAGAATAGATATAGTAGGGCAGGGCTCCTAAGTATATACCTATTAGGTATTTAGTTTTTCTAGTCTAAGGACTATCTATAGCTATAATAGCCTTAGCTTAGATAATCAACTCTTCTTCTTCCTATTATTCTCCCTAGAGGTGATTTATCTACTGTTTATTATATACTCTGATAGTATACTCCTATTCCGTTATACTAGTTAGTATCTTTTAAACTTGAATAAAGAAGGTTCTATATTAACTATTATATATAAATGTTTGGGAATATAAGAGGACCTAATAGGAGGTAATAGCAGACGCTAATCGCTTGTTGTAATTTAGTGTAGCTTATAAGATAGTTAATAGCTTGTCGAGCTAATATTTCTATTTATAGTTTAGCCTATAGAACGCTTTCTCCTTTCTCTTACTATAGATAACTAGTATCAAGATATCAAAGATACCTAGAAGGGAGTAAGCTATATCCTCTTTATATTTAGTCTCCCGAATTCGTGCCTATAATATTCGCTCGTTAAAGCTAAACTCAAAAAGAGAGTAGCTACTTTGAAGGGCGGAAACTAGAATCCCTGTTATCTGGTGAAGCTATATCTCTAATAAATTCTTATTACCGAGTCAATTGCTATTAGAGCAAAAAAACTTAACTAATCATAGCGCGATAAGCTCTTGAAGTATCTAACCACAGGTAAACTATCAACTATTCCTAAAAGCTACTCCCTACAGCTATAAAGACAGGTCGATTTAATTATTTATTAAAATATTTATTAGATATACATAGTATTTTGCTGTATTACTATACTATTAAAACATAGAGTTAATAGCTTCTCTGACTTTAGTATTGTTTGATTTGTTGATATAATACGTATTAACCTAGAAGTATTATAAATTATTATATCTTACTTATTCTCTGTAGAACCGAATCTTCTTATATCTATCCTTATTTTTCTAGTATTATCTATTAAATCTTTATATATAATTTCTTCTATATCTTGCCCCTATGTATACAAAAGGATAGTATATTTAGGAATCTCGCCGCTAACGAAGTCCTTAGTTAGGCTAAACTCATTATTATTACTATATTCAAGTAAGCGTATTATTTAGATAAGATCTAAGAAAATAACTTAATAAAAGAATATCAGTAGGTAATTGTCGTAGGGTAGATCTATATATAATTATTGAGTAGGGAGTAGAGGTTAGATCGAGGTTAGAGCCTGTGTAGCCTAGCTGGACAATAGCCTTATAGTATAGCGTAGTGTATTATCGCTTTAAGCGCGCTAGGCCGGCCGATCGCGGCTAGCTACTATAGAAAATCATAGAAGCTGTCTACGCTATTTCGAGCGAGCGGGATACGCGATCGAGCTGCATTATCTTTCTATTACTAAGGCGCATCTTGTAGTAAGGAAGAACCTGTATATTAGTGCTCAAGGTAGAGTGAAAGCAGGTACGCGACTAGCTTATAGAAGTTTCTAGAACGCTATACTTTATATAAATTCGGTATAATTAATGTGCAAAATTATACGACGAACGTGGCTGTTAATATAGTATTATTGTAATAGGGGTAACCGCAAATCAAGAGGTAATGAATGTATTGTTAGAGTGTAAACTGCCTAAAGAATGAAGTACATGCGCAACGCGATATTTATGCTGGTCCTGTATCACGTATCTGCGAACCACATGCGTATAGACCACAAAACCCCGCTACATTATATAAGCGTAATAAATTCGCCTAGCGTTTTGTGTCTCTCCCCCTTTGTCCGGATAAACTTAGTATATAGATTTTGTATCTTTAAAGCTTATAGACATTAGTTTTTCTTAATAGGACCTTTGTATTATAATCCCGAAATTTAGATACAGGCCTATATTCGAGGTAGAGCAGGGGGGAACAGCTGAAGAGACTTTTGATGCTGTTAACAGGATAATCAATAGTATAACCAAGCTATAGTATTTTTCTGATTGTAAGTTGAGCCCTTATAGAGAAATAGCTAAAGAACAATAGCAAACTAATTGTAACTTTATATATTTACGTAGTGGAAATTTAATACCCCTAAACCATAATTTTTTTCGGTACACAGGGTTTTTCGGCACGCAGGGATGGACGTTAGTTGTATTGACTAATCAACTCTAAAAGACAGAAGAATAATTCTTTGCTGTTTGGAAAATGATTGGTTAGTTTCTTTATCACGTGGCATTTAACCCTATCGCTTGACTCCCGAGCAAAGGAGAAGCAGGCCTTTATACTCAAGCAACTATAATAATTCATCTGCGTAATCACTTGTATATATGTACTAATGCACTCGCTAGAGACTATGCGGGCGGCCAAATCTAAACTTATATGCTATACCCTCCCTAAATTGCTTAGTATTTAACTCTCTAAGGTACACAGTTATATTGGAGTACTTATTATTGAATATACTGTAGTAGTAATTAGTTTCTTGACTAAGCTATATCACTAGCTTGCCTTACCTGCTGAATACTCTTCTAGAACCCATATCCTATAGCCCGTAAGGTTATATGATTAGATAGAGAGTTTTGCCTAAGATTTTCTTCTATCGTTATTTATAAGCTGTTATACCACGGAAGAAGAGGGCGCTACTAACGACGAAGTGAGAATAGTAAGAAGGAGGGTATTAATGTTAACTTAGGTTAATAGTTAGTAAGAGCTTAAGGAACTAATAAGGTTAAGAGTAAAGGAACGTACGTTTAAGGACGAATTTCAAATATAAGTAATAGCCTATAACTATTATCTCCTACCTCGTTCTCTGTACCTATTTGTCTATGACTCAAGTCTAGTATACTCTTTTATTCTCTTTTAGTATCTTCTATACTTTATAAATATCTATTAAGTTATTGGAGCACTCTTGCTCACAGAAATCAAATGCCTGATTTCTAGTGAGATTAGTCAGTAAAGGTTTCTGAATATCCGCCAAGGCGATTAGGCTATTTAATACTATCGTTTGTCTTATCGAATATATTAAATGTTATAATAGGGGTTCGCAATCGGGAGGGGGTTCTAACCCGGATCTACGTGTCATTAGAGCAAGATCAGGAAGGGACTAAATGGGGTTCTTACAAGAAATGCTGGGCCCATGGTGGCTTCGCTGCCATACATCGGGGGGACATTATATTGTTGCTTCGGCGTTGTTGTCCAGGCAATTGAGTCGCAAGATTACTACTTACAGGCCGAAATGAAGAGATGACGAGGGCTTTTGCGGATACGGAAAGGATGGTCTCGTTTATATAGCCTGAGTATCAAGGCTAAGTTCAAGTAATTAGCGCCGGCCATTGGTTGGGGCGCCAAGTAACCTTAAGTTACAAAAACTAACTATCTGACTTATCTTGCCCTAAATAATATTTTAAATAGCAAATACGCACTAAGGTATTTTTATTAGACTATAAAGGCGAGTTTCATTGCTATCTTTTAACTACTATAGTGGGGTTTTGTGGTCCATGCGCACGTGGTTCGCAGACACGTGATGCAGGACTAGCATAAATATCGCGTTGCACATGTACTTTCATTCTTCAGGCAGTTCACACTCCAACAATACATTCATTACCTCTTGATTTGCGGTTATCCCCATTATACTACTAGCCCTAATCTTAACTATTAAAGAGTCTAACTATGAGTTACAAATAGTAGCGTTATTATACTTCCCTCTTAAACAAATGTTAGCCTATGGATCTAAAAGGAACTCTAATTCGATTTCGAGAGGATTTTGTCTAGCTGACTAGTTAACTTATATCCTTGATTACTAGCTACGTACTAATATCTGTTTAATAGAATGCAAATCTATGACCTATACTAAACGAACAAGACCTCTTGTTATAGACTCCTAAACCGCGCGTCTAAATTTTCAAAGTTAGTACCTTTTGTTATATTAATGTGGCCTTCTTGATCATAAGTCTACTGTATCTAGGCTTCTGTTACTGTCTAACGTAGTATTGCAAAACAGTTTATATTGTGTCAAGAGCTCAGAGAATGTATAATCTAATGTCCTCTAAGGTTCTAAGCCTAGTAAGCTAGTAGGTGGAATATATAAAGGGAAAACACAATGATAGTCCGGAGAATAGTATGACGGCCCTAACGCTCCTAATGTTAAGCCCTAGCTCAATATATATATAATAGACTAGAGGGAAATCATGCCTGAGGCCTAAGGCTCTATAGTACTTAGGATTTCCCTAAGGTCACGTGACAAGTAGGTCTTACAATTATAAGAACCTCGCTTAGATCACATGTAGTATAATAGGCTTAGCTATATCTTTTCTTTCTCTAATTTCCTATCTTCTCTTCTTCCTTTTTTAGTTTAGAATCCTTATTTGTATAATATAGTAATAGAGAATCGAAGCTACTTGCCTAAGGTTTTCTTATCTTTGTAATATAATTCTAAACTCTCTAATTCTGTTTAAGAAGGTATTTTAGAATATCCTACTATATATAAATTATCGAATTCCTAATACCTAGAAAAACTAGTAATTAGTTAATAATCCCTAATATTTAGAAGAATACCTTAGAACGAAAACTATTAGCAAATATCAAGAAAACCCTTAAAATTTCACTTATATTTAATTTCGCTTATAGGATATTATTAGACTAATTTTTAAGACTATTATACTACTAAAGAAAGCTATCTTCTCTCCCGGGAATACTAGTAGTACTAGCTAAGGAACTAGTATAGTTATAGCGAAAAACGGAAAATAACTTACTACTAAAAACTTAGCTATCGTTTTAGAGAGCTTAGCTAGCTCCTAATATTCAGCCGAAATTAATCTTCTAAAATAGTAACTAGTAATTTAGACTATAGTTATCTCCTTTATAGAAGAGGAAATTACCTGGCTTTACGTAGTAGAAGAGCGATACTCTATCTCTGCTCTTACTAGAGGACCTAGTCTTAGAACTCAAGCCTATTATAATACTAGAGAAGTTATACTCTTGTCTAACTATTCCTCGGGTAGCGAACCCTTATCCTAAGACTCTTCTTGAGTTAGCTCTACTACGTGACTAGGTCCCTTACGATAGTATTACTCAATACCACATAACTAACGCCGCTTATATTCCCCCTAGATCCCTTATAGTCTTGTCCTCTCTAATTAAAGACACTATATATAAGAAGGTACCTTCTTTACTAAGTGTTTTAATACCCTAAAATAGTCTATTAAAATCAATGATCTCTTGTCTTTAGACAATAGAGCTAACCCTAGCTACATTACTTAGCATCTCCTAATATATACTAAGCTAGCTAATAATGTTGTAAAATATACTATTGTATTGTGTCTCGATCTCTTCAAAGGTAGGAAGAGAGCAGTTGTATATATACATGAAGTGTTTGCCACATGACTCATATGGTATTTGCCACATGAGTCAGCCCTTGCCACATGACTCAACCATTTCGCCACATGACCCATATTCGCCACATGACTCAACCCTTCGCCACATGACTCAACCTATCGCCATATGACTCAACCTTGCCACATGATTAGGAATCCAACAAATAATACAGATCATTTCCTATCTGTCTAAAGTCAAATGACCTATATCTATAGTCGTACTACTAAGAAGGCGTAGTCTATGCTCGAGCCCTACTTCGACCTTATTAACCCTCTAATACTCTTGTCTATAGATAATATATTCAATATCTTATCTACTAGCTACTTAAACCCCTAGTGATTAGTAATTACTCGAGATAAGTATTATAATCTCTAGTAAAGACAAGTTAAGAAGATCTCTAACTTTATTATTAAATTCTAGTAGCTTACTAGATTAAGTAGAGTACCCTAGACTAACTAGCATAAGGATCTCTACTAGAAGCTTAATATTTAATACTAATTTATACTAATTCTTACTCTTCTAATGTACTTAATATACAAATCCTTTATTATATAATACTAATACTTAGAAGTAAAACTAGGACCCTTAAACTATTATTAAGATTAAAACTAAAAGGAACGTAAGGCTAAGCATATAGCCTAGACCTTAAAAGCTGTACTTAACTCTAATTAATACTATAATTATACTACCTAGGCTGTTCTGCCTACCTTTAATACAATTGTCCTAGCTCATCCCTTTACTATTACTCCTACTATTAATACTAGTTAGTAACCCCCTATATCTCAAGGTAATACCCTAGCTCTCAATAGTCCCTTTAGTATAAAGTACTATAATTATAACTAGTATAGGTATATAAGTAAAGACTATATCTAGCCCTATAAAAGTAGTTAAATTTATAAGATACTAGAAGGAGAGCCCTTTGATAAGGAGACTAAAGATATAGATAAGACCTTATTTAAGTCGGGAAACAAGGAACTTTAAGGAAAGTCTTTACTTTAGGGATATATACACTAGATATTAATAAGATAAATTTATTAAACTTAATAGGAGATAAGCCTCTTATAATTCTATATACTTTAGTTAAAAATAAAATAAAAATCGATTTTAATATTCTAGCAAATATAAGAGTAAATAGTTTTATATTTATTAATATTATACTTATAGCTTAAATATATACTAACCTAAACCTTTAAACCTCTCTTCTTTCTTAAGAGATTAAGGTTAAAAGATATAATAAGAAAGTCACTTAATATATTTGATTGTATCTTATACTTTACTTAATAATTAATAGGCGATATTAATTTAATATTCCCTTTATTATTCTAGACTTTAGAATATACAAAGTTATCTTTAGAAAGAAGTAGTTCAAGTACTTTTATATAAATATAAATATCTCTTATTAAATACTAATTTAGCTATTAGAGAATATACTTATACTTTTATTTATAAGACTAATATATATCTTATAATTAGATCTAGTTCTTAAGGAAATAAGCCCTAAGGTTCAAAGGAATATTAAGTAGTAGAATCGAGATTTTTAGCTAGAGAACAAAAGACAAGAGGATAGCTAGAAATTATTCCTTAAATAACTAGCTAAAGATATTAATACTATTTCTCTTATATTAGCAGAACTTCTAGATATTAAGCCTAGCTTAGTAAATACACCTATAGATACTATATCTATATATCCTAATAATCCCTTAGCCTATAGTACATACTAGGGAGGACCTACTAATTTCCTAAGCTAGGCCTAGGAAATTAGGTATATTAAAGAGTATAAGATAAAGGGTAAGGATCGAGTTAATTAGACCCGTAAAAGATACGCTATATAGGACTAATAAGATAATCTAAGAATAATAAATAAGATACTTATCAACTAGTTTACTCCTATATTTTAGCCTTAATAAAAGAAGTTAATACTTACTCCTATAGTAGTAGACAAGACTCTAGTAATCGATATTAAGTTGATCTTAGCCACTAGCTTTTACTAGAGTTATATATACCTTAAGTATACTCTCTCTTCTATTACTCTTAGTAAACTTAATAAGGAAATCGATTAGAGGGAAATCCCTTTTAATCTATTAAACTCTAGAGACCTAGTAAAAGAAGAAACTAAAAAGGAAATATTATAGCGAACTATCTCTACAGAATACTATAACTTAATAGAAGTCTTTTTTAAGAGAGCCTTTAATACACTAGTACCTTATTATCTAATAGACTATAAAGTAGAGCTAAAGAAAAGATATTCTATAGAAGAGCTTTACTAAAGCCTTTTATACTTATAATCCCTCTTAAAGCTAAAGGCTATCTAGAAATATCTTATAGAGAATCTTAATAAAAGGTTTATCTCCCTAAGTTAAGTACTATATACTTCCCTTATACTATTTATTAAGAAACCTAATAATAGTCTATATTTTTATATTAACTACTAGAAATTAAATACTATTACTCAAAAGAACTAGTACCCCTTACTATTAATTAATAAGATACTCTTGTATTTAAGTAAAGCTAAGATCTTTATAAAGCTTAATATCTATTAGGCTTTCTATTAAATTTGTATATACCTTAATTCTAAAGAACTTACGACTTTCTGTACTTAATATAGAGCATATAAATATAAAGTACTTCTATTTGGACTTATTAATAGACCCTCTATATTCCAGTATTATATAAACGACGCTCTAATAGACTACTTAGATATATTTTGTACTATGTATCTTAATAATATCTTAATCTATTTAAACAATCTACTAGAACACACTAAATATATATATAAGGTACTCTAATATTTAAAGGAGTATAGACTATAGGTTAATATTAAGAAGTACGAGTTTAATGTAACTTAAACAAAATATCTTAGTTTTATTATTAGTACTAATAGTATTTAAGTCGACTCTAATAAGATCACGGCTATATAGGACTAGAAACAGCCTAAGACTATAAAAGTAGTATAAGCGTTTCTAGGGTTTTATAACTTCTATTAATATTTTATTTAAGACTATAGCCAAATAGTAGCTCCTCTTACTTAGTTAATAAAGGTCTACTATATATTCGACTTTAATAATTACTATCTCTTTATATTTAATAAACTTAAATAATAGTTTATAAAAGCTTTAATTCTTACCTACTTTAACGAGAGCAAGTAATATCTCCTAGAAACTAATACCTCTAATATAGTAGTTAGAGTAGTCTTCTCTTAGTAAGGAATAGACAGCGAATAGTATCTAGTCGCCTACTTCTTAAAGACTATAGTACTAGTAGAGCTAAACTACTCTATCTATAATAAGGAAATACTAGTAATTATACAAGTATTCGAGTATTAAAGACTAGAACTTAAAAGAATAATAACTCTAATAGACGTCCTCTTTAACTATAAAGTATTAGAATACTTTATAAGTACTAAGTTATTATTAGCTAGATAAGCTTATTAGACTAAGATTCTCTCCTAATATAACTTTAAGATATTATACTACCCTAGTAAAACGAATAAGACTAATCCTCTAATACAAATAAATATAAAAACTAAAGAGTATATAGCTATAAAAGAGTCCCTTTACTTGTAGTAACTTCTCTTACTATTAAATTTAGACCTATAAATTCTTAGGAGCCTATAAGTTTACTAGATTACTATAGAAGTATCGCTACTTAAAATATACTTAGACTTTATTAATTCTATCCTTTAACTTAACTACTCTTTTTATAAATTTAATATTACCTAAAAGCTAGTAGTAGAAGGTAAAAAGGGATAGTTACTAATAAATAAACTACTAAAGCAAAAAGGATAAGTTATAGTACTAGAAAGCCTTAAAACTATACTTATTATAAAGGCTTACTATTAAATCTTAAGTACTTATTTAAGAGAAAACAAGACTAAGCGAATTATTAAGGACTATTATTACTAGTATAAGATAAATAATAATATTGAAACCTTTATTTAAAATTACTATACTTATCGAATATTAATACTCCCCTAGGACAAGACTCCTAGTCTCTTCTAGCCTTTACTAGTACTAGACTATCTCTAATAATATATCTTAGTCGACTTTAAAGACTTTCTAGTTAATAAGAAGGGATTTAATAAGATTATTATATTTATAGACTAACTAAGTAAAAGGCCTATCTTTATTCTATATTATAATACTATTAATACTCTTGAGCTGGCCTAATTATATATAATATATATATATAAGTACTATAGTCTAATAATAATAATTATCTTTAATAAAGGACTTTAATTTGTCTTTACTTTCTAAGAGGAATTTAATTATATATTAAAAACTAAGCTAAAACTCTTGATAGTAAACTACCCTTAGACTAATAAATAGACTAAGAATACTAATTAATATATTAATTAGCGCCTTTACCCCTTTATTAATTACTACTAAGATAACTAATTAAATCTAATTTATATTATTAACTTTATAGCTATAGTACTCCCCTACAACTTAACTAGCCTCTCTTTATTTATAATAGAGATAGAATACAAGCTATAGACAAGCTTTAACTAAAATAAACCTAAAGACCTAATTAATATCTTAGATATTATCTATAAAGCGTATATTAAGGCTATAGCCTAGGCTTAAGGGATTTATAATATATAGGAATTTACTAGAGTAAACTTAAAGGAAGTATAAAAGTATTAGAAAAAATAAGCTAATAAATACTAGTAATTAATTGACTTTGTAGTTAGTAACTTAGTATAAGTATTTACAAAGAAGTAGTCTATAGACTAACTTAGTTATAAGTTAAGTTACTAAATAAAGGGACTATATTATATACTTAAGTAAATTAGTAACTCCTTTAAGCTCGATCTTTTATTATCTAATATAATATACTTAGTCTTCTTACCTAACTAATTATATAAAGTAGCTAATAATCCCTTACTAAAATAGTGCAATAATTTAATAAAAATAAAGTATAAAAGATAAGTAAAGTTTAAGATAAAAGATATACTTACTATTAAGAGATATAGTAATTAGCTTTAGTACTATATTAAGTAAGTAAAAATAAACTATAACCTTAAGTAATATAATTTAGATAACTTTAAAGGGACTTTATATAAGCTTTACGAGTTCTATAAATAGTATCCCTATAAGACTAGACTACTCTACTACTTAGCCTATTAAATATAGTATTAGAAAGATAACAAAGAGCTAAAAGATTAAGAAGATAATAATTTAATAGAATAGTTATTATATTTAGTTCTTATACGTATAAAGATATACTTATTATAGAGGGGGGGATAATATAATAGCCTTAATACTTTTAATATTAAGCCTTAACTTAATATATATATAATAGACTAAAGGGAAATTATACCTAAGGCCTAAGGCTTTATAGTACTTAAGATTTCCCTAAGGTCACGTGATAAGTAGGTCTTACAATTATAAGAACCTCGCTTAGATCATATATAATATAATAGGCTTAGCTATATCTTCTCTCTCTTTAACCTCTTATCTTCCCTTCTTCCTTCTTTAGTTTAGAATCCTTATTTATATAATATAGTAGTAGAGAATCGAAGCTACTTGCCTAAGGTTTTCCTACCTTCGTGATAAATAATGTGAATTGCGCCAATCACGACATTACTATTACAGCCGCGAAACGAGTTAAAGCTAAGAGTATATAAAAAGTTAGTATTCTATACTATTCCTAATAGATCTTCTTTAATAAAGCTAGAGACTATGAAGTACTTGCTAAACTAAGGTAGTTATAAATGCCTAAAGTGATCTATAGTATTATTTACTTATTATTCAATGAATTATTAAATCAGTTAAACGTTTTTTAAAGCAGTAATAGGAATATTATTCAAAGCAATATTATAATAAATACTTATCGGCTTAATTTTTAGATTTTTGAGAGGTAGTGTTGTCATATAAATGCACTGAAAAATGGCTGGAGGAGGGGTATGGCCGGAGGTACGGTGAACTCTTCTATCTCACAGGTATCATTTACCAAACACAACATTACAGTCCATTTTAAGTCATTTGTCTCTTTCCGTTAGCCGCGCATGGGGGTGATAAATCCGGGTCACATGATGACTTCCATTGGGCCACGACTGCGAAGGGGTGGCGCGGCTCGCTTTCGGATCCGGTATCTGCAGGACTGCACTGCTACGGCCGCAGCAACAACTCAGCCTTCCATGACGACGACATCGCCCCGAATCGCCCGTGAATAAAAGTAAGGCGGAATGAAATTAATATTTTATGCTTCGCACTTCCCTTCTGTACGATTTTGAGTTAGTTTTTTTGCATTTTGTTCTTGCTGTTCAACAAGCCAGCGCAACATTAATTACTTGCTAGCCAAGACAGCTTCACGACCCAAGTGGCGATCGTACTGGCAAAGGCTACCCTTCCTCATCGGATACAATCCGATACATTTTCGAAATGGCCACGATTCTCGTTTACGCCGGCATAAAAGGTTACAAAAAATATCAGCTGAAGAGAGCCAGCTCCTTCGCTGAAAATCAAACGAAATCTAAGAAGAACCGGAAGTCCATCTCGAGCCTCGTCATCCCCAGCGTCGCATCCGCCCATATCTTCCCAGCGGGTGAAGAGACCACAGACAAGTCACAACTACCAGAGTACGAAGAGAAAGCCTCAGTCGAACCGCCGAAGTACACTGCCCCATACTCGCCAGACAGCGTCAGCGCTCCAACGAGAGCAGCCCCACCTCCACCAGTAATGCTGGGATTGACCTTGTGTCGATCTCCCAGTTCACCCCCGAATGAGTTGCACGGGGACTCTCCGATCGATTATCTAAGTCGGCATCGAAGTGAATTACAAGGCGATTCTCCTATGGATAGCTCGAGCGAAGTCTTCGAACTTGTCGGCGACGAACCCTTATCACCGGCACCACTTCACGTTGTGAAGAGGAACTCCTCGCAACTTATACCTGAATTAACCTACTCGTTGGATGAGAGTGAGGAGGATTACGGGGAAATTCATCGGGTCCCGGAAAGATCGTCACATCTCGAAGTTCCGAAGTCAGCGGAGGAGCTGTTGGATTTCGAACCGCCGCCTATCCCACCAAAGTCACCGGCGAGGAAATTGAGAGTTGTGTCAAGCTGATTTACGTTACTTGTTCCGGAATAATAATGATAAGTTTTGGAAGCGACATTTGGAGTATTTCGGGGGCATACCTACTTGAGCGAGATGACGTTGTATGGAATTGAACGAGTTGGAGCATAATTCTTAGGCTCGATTAACATCATTCCTCTACACATGCGCGTAAAATAGTGAGTACAGTCGCGAACTTTTCGACGTGTTCAGCAATCTCCCCTTTCACGATTCCAAAACGTGGGCCCATCCAACAAGTTGCCATCCATAGCTAGTCTGGCGACAAGGACGAAGTATGAACGGAACCTTGGCACCCGCTGCTATGGCCACCATATCTCCCCTTCCGATGTCCTTTGTTGCAACCTCATAGAGATTGCCCTCGTAACTAAATTCCGTCTTCCGGCAAGCGTGCGGATAATTTTCCTGTCAGAGCTATATAGTTCCCATTTATGGCTACTATTGTCTTGCTCAACCCTTTTCAATGGACCCGAGTTAATTTAGGTAGATGCAGCAAGACGCTCCATGAGTCGATCAAGAAGCTTTGAGAATTCTGTGTCAGGCTCAATAAATTTAGGGACATTAATGTCCGCCTCAAGTAGGGCTTCTGGAAATTCAGCTCCTTGTGCACCATGAATGAGTAAGTAATCAGGACGGTCTTCATCAGGTCTTTGGGCTGGATGGAAGGAAGTCAGGCAGAGTTGAGGAATAGTGGATTGGAACCATTCGAGGACTTCTTGAATGCCACTTTTCGTTAGTACGGTGGTCGCGGCATTGGACTGGCGGATCAATGCCCATGAGCTGATCAAAGACTACGCCAGAAACTTTTAGTTCAAGGCCATCATCGGAAAGGTTGATATGCGTTTCCATCGATCCAGAAGGTCGACAGTCATCAAAACCCTGCCAGAACTCCCTAGATTTGATGTCTAGAGACTACGGAATCCATGGTGGAAGGCTGCGATCGCTGGGGCAAGTCTCCGTACGACATGCTGCTTCCAGGACCTTCAAACCCCCACTGTTGAATCAGACGATCAATTGAGGCAAAATCATGAATTCGTTGCCGTCGAGGAGGTGGGCGTCGTACGCGTCGATAGTATTGCTAGGCAGGGAACTGGATAGAGAACAAGATCCTAGCTCATTGCGTTGAAGTTTATGATTTTTCAAGTGCGAAAATATCTAGAATTTTTGAACAGAAGTCCTCCGAGGAGAGAATTCGACGTGAAAAGGTAACATCCTCACTGCCTATTTGTCTGCACTGCCACGCGCTAACGAGTGGATGCACGATAGGGCAGAATCGAACCCTGTGCGGCCCACGATACCCAAAGGCTACATGTGAGCTTCATTCACTCCAAACTCTCGGGGACTCGATTCGTTTGTTACTTGACGAAATCAGGCACACATCATAAAATTTTACTTCTGCGTGAAGAACGTGACCAGGGGCCCTGCATGATTTTCGGACGGGATTGGCCGTCCCCTACTTATGGAATTGGCTGTAGATGGGAAGGGCATTCCCATGGCTGAGATCGATTGGAAGGATATCGACTATGAAAGAGGGCATAACCGATATGGTTGGACATTATTCGAGGCCAGATTTGTTGAGTTTGCCCGTCAACCCCAAAGCTGCCAAGATGGTGGCCGAGATAGAATAAATGGCATTAAAGTTTCCTCTGGTTTGTGGTGTAAAAGCAACAGAATTTGTTCCGTTATGGACACATTTTTGGACTTTTCTTGCTGGGAGGCTATTCGGCGAGGCCATGTTGATATTTCCATTCCCCTAGCGAATGTCTTATGAAAAACTACCTGGATAGCTGAGATGAGTTTTATACCATGTTGATCATCATCATTGTCCAACAAATCGATATATCTCTTTCACGCTTCCCGTCTAGCCAGCGGATGGCCTTGAAATCCGAACTCGCTCTTTTTGAGACTTGTGGCGAGGGAGTCAACTTCCAACAACTTTCTGATTTGGTGCGTCTCCTATGGTTGGAGGTGCTCAACGAGAAGATGATGTTTGTGATATAACATGCGACCGGAACTCAAGGCGGGTTGATCATTGGCATACGCAAGACAATGAGTTAGATCTCCTAAGTTAGACCCATCTATCTGCAAAGGTGTATTTTAATTTGCGCTCAGTTGAGTTTTAAATTTCATGAACTTGTTGGCAAATGCATTCTTGTCGTCGTTCTGTTTTTCGGTGCTTTCGCTCGTATCTCCGTTACCGTTACGCAGACGGTCTTCTGATTTGGAGCTAACCCAGCGATACTCCGTTCGCTACTATGTAATCCGGAGATATCTAATCGGTAAGAGGCTAGTTGCTTTTATGTCACGATTCACCGAGCTTTGCAAATACTCTCAAATGACTTTACATGGCGGGGGTTAGAAACGCCATACTCCTCTACAAGTATTGTTCGGGCGCCCTGTGAAAATGCTACCCACTTAAAATGCCATATCCGTAAGCACGAACAACGAGATAAAAACGATTATAATTAACTAACTACGAAATATATTGGTCTACGAATAAAAGTTTAATTAGATTAGTAATAGATATATATTATTAAACATTAATATTATTATATTTTAAAGCCCTAAGTAAATTAATCTTCTAGGTCTACGTTTAAGTTATTTTAGACCCCTCCTCCTTAATAATAACTTTAATATCTATAGCAAACGTTACTACCTTTATAGAACTATTAGTAGTCTTTTTACATAACAATACTACAATTAAAGACATCTTTTTATTTTTCTTTAGCAGCTAAAACTACTTGTTTTTAGCCCTATTAGAGGGTGATGATTATAGGTTGAGTCACGTAAAGCTGCCGGTGGGTAGTTAGAGTATAATCGCAGGGTAACAGCTCATTTTTATGAATAGACTGATCTCTGCCCTTTCCCAGAACAAATGCTAATGTCAGGCAGGCGACTGTGTGCAACGTCATATCGTACGTCATGCTTCACATGTAACAATGGCCCCAATGGCCGTGCCCAGCAAGTGACTTCCAATGTCACCTTATGATAGAATCCCTTGTTAGCATATGATCAAGACTTGACCTGTAGAGGAGAACTCTCGAATTCAACCTCTCGATTTCCACCCCACTAGCGCTAGTATAGACCTCCTCCTAGCACTGCGCCAGTTACCTTACAACGCCTAATTCTCGACCTAGAAACACAGTAAAGACGTCGAACTTGTTAATAGGTCTAGAAGGTACAGTGGTATCTAAGGTCGGGGCGTCATCGATGACCTCGCTTAGCGTCATCGGGCCCTGGGAAATCATCTAATTTCCCACCCAGACGCACGAGCCCCGTAACCGCTAAGCCCTTGGGACTAGGGGCTCATTTTACAGAGATTATAGTTCGATGACAGTACTAGGCGTGATATTATAAGGGCGGCAATAGTGCGCCGCGCTCGCGCGCCCTCTATCAACGTCCCCTAACTTAGTCTATATACCTATAATACTCTTATATTAAGCCCCTAGGTATATATATGCTAATACTCTTTATAAAAGCTACGATTAAAGCTACTATTAAGGTCCCTAATCATAGTAGCCATCCTTGCTAACGCGCTGTTCCATGGCGCCTGTATTACTAGAGACCTCCTAGCGCCTCTAGTAGTAGCTTCCTCTACTCTTACTCCTCCTATTATAGTTATGCTACTAGCCCCCTTGACTTAGGAGCTCGAGGCTAGGATCTAAGTAGCGTGTGACGAGACGCTAGAGTATCGGACGTACCGGCTGCCTAATACAACTAAGAGCTATATTCTAAAGCAAAGGGAGTAAAAGGCCTAATATATTATATAAGACTTCTCTCCTAAGGACAAGTATCTCTTAAGAGACTAAGTTAATAAGAGTAAGCTACTACTCTTTATTAAGGAGGAGATTATATCGCGTGCACTACATAGGGGCTGCTAGCTTAGATAAGGAGAAAGAGTAGAAGAGGAAGAGGAAGGTAATAGTAGTAAAAGAGTAATTACATAAGTATTAGAAAAGAGTTATAAGAGTAGTTATAGTAGCTATTAAGGCTAGTAGTCACTTGATTATTAAGGGCGAGGATAATAAGAACTACTTAAAGCTTATCTTAATATATAATACTATATAAAGCTATATCTTAGCTATTAAGAAGCTCTAGTCTTATTAGACCTCTTATAGCCTTTATAATATACTATAGCTAATATAAATAGCCTTAAAGGCGCTTAAGATATTAATTATATAAAGTAAGTATACTTGCTATTATAAAGAGTTTATAGACTATAAGATCTTAATATTTTATAATAGTTATATAACTTTATAAATCCTTAACCTAAACTACTAAGTCTAGAGTAAGAGCTTAAGTAAAGGTATAATTAAGTAATTATTATATATATAGCTTGACTTTCTCTTAAGTAATACTATACTCTTATAGTCAAGTAACTAGCTACTAATTAAGCTTATAGACCTCTTTTTAATACTACTACTAAAGAAGAGGCTGTATAGTAATAGCTAGTGCCTTATAACTATTATAGACTAAGGTAAGACAAACTAATATAGTAGGCTTAAATATAAGACTACTCTATACTATCGTAACTACTAGTCTTATATCATAGGCGCTTTAGCGGCCTACTTATTCTGGCGCTAGTACCTATTAAAAGAGCCCTTCCCTTACTTTTATATAAGCTAGGACTAGTATAATATTAAGCTCTTAAAGTATTATGGTAGGGAAATCGGTCACGCTGATCGCTTAGCTGGATGTCATGTGCCAGCCGGGCATATTTTGTCTTTTGCAGCTGGACCTATATATAGACACCTATATATATATTATAATCGTATAACTTGTTTTCTAATATATTTTTATAGTATATTTAAGTATATAACCTTTATTTTATATTATTTTTGTTTTATCTCTTACTAAGAGTATATATAATATATAGCGTAATTAGAACGTACTTATACTTATATTTCTTTTCTTTTATATTAGTGACTTATATAGGGAGCCTTTTTTATAGTTAAGTAAAAGTATTTATATTCTTAAGTAAAAGATATTTACTTTATTTACTTTAGTTTTAATACTTTTAAGTTATATAAAATAGTTTAAAGGATAATTATTTTAAGGTTATTATAAGGTTATTATATATTTTAGAATAAAGCACTATTATATAAGAGGGCTTAGTTTACTTTAAAGGAATTAAGTTTATTAAATTAAATTATTCTATATTTTAAGTATAGTTTAAGGTTTATAATATAAGTATCTCTTACTAAGATTTAAGTAAATTATAAGTAATAGCTAATTCTATAAGAAAAGAGATAAAGATAAGTAAAACTATAATAAGATCTATAGCTTTACTTAAGATAAAGGTTTAACTTTAAGAGGACTTAAGTAATATAATAGAGGAAAGAGGAAAGAGTTAAAAGGGCCTCTTAAGATCTTATTATAATAAATAGAAAAGTATTAAAGAGCTTAAGAACTAAATT
>NXFV01001285.1:0-11118 GCA_002803225.1 Gamarada debralockiae | reverse complement strand
TAAAAGTAATAAAGTTAATAATATTAATATTATTAAGGGATAATTATATAATTATAGTAATAATTATAAGGGGGATTCTTTTGATAAAGTATTAGAGTATTAGTTCTCTCTTTTATATAATTTTCTATTTAATTTCCTTTTCTTTTTAGTACTTAAGAATAAGTACAAATATTAAGGGGGATAAATATAGTAGGGAAATTAGTTACGCTAATCGCTTAGCTAGATATCACGTGCCAGCCAGGCATATTTTGTCTTTTGCAGCTAGACCTATATATAGATACCTATATATATATTATAATTATATAACTTGTTTTCTAATATATTTTTATAGTATATTTAAGTATATAATCTTTGTTTTACATCGTTTTTGTTTTATCCCTTACTAAGAGCACGTATGATATATAGCGCAATCGGGACGCGCTTATACTTGTATTTCGTTCCTTCTACAGTATAATAATACTTATATTAACTAAAAGCTTTTTAACTCTATAGCAAGCTCTTAGACAAGACAGCTATATACTCTTAGCTATATCTTAGGCTCTAAGGTCATATATATATTATACTTATCTAGTATATAGATTATAAAAACTAATAATATCCTTAAGCCTTAGATCTAGTAAGAGGAGTATTAGAATAGTAATTAAATAACTAGCTATTACTTAATAGACCTACTATATTAGTTTATATGAGATATAGCTGACTTTAAGCTTGACTATATCTCGAACTACTTTGTACTATATAAGATAGTTAAGCTACTACTAGTACTATACTAGTAAGTCTAGCCTTAGCTAGATAGCTAGCACTAGGCTTACTTAAGCTTATCTAGTATAATAGAGGTTATAAAGCTAAACCTAGTAGTAGGTAACTTCTTTAAGCTCTTAGATAAGCTACGTAATGTCTTCTTATAAGACTTAGTCTTTATATAGTATAATTACCTATATTATCTTATCTTTTATAACCTACTTTTCACTAGTCTTAAGTATACTAGCTTTATGGCTGTAGTCTTAGCTACTATAGATATAGTCTGCTATAAGGACTCTTACCTTATAGTAATTAAGAAGGCGATCTTATCTATTAATAAGTAGCTATAGAGTATAATAGATATAATATAGACTAGGTAAGTTATATATATAATTAGCCTAGCTGTATATACAACTGGCCTAGGCTAAGTACAAAGCTCCTTAGATAAGCTCTCTAAGAAGTTAAACAACTTCCTTATAGGCTCCTTTAGCCTAATGTTTATACTTAATAAGAGTTAAATACTTCCCTAGGGCTATAATCTAACTATAGGCCAGCTATACTAGCTGTACTAGTAGACCCCTCTCTCCCCGCTAGGCCTAGTACAGTACTGCTAGCCTACTATAGTTAACCTAGGTAGCCCTGCTTTACTAGCTTAAGCTGTGCTAGGTACTACTATTACTATAGTAGCTATACTCTTATATAAGCTCTTATATAATATTATTATAATTCTAGGCTTATAGAGGGAGTAGATAATTAGCCTAGGTAGTCTTTCCTTTATTGTGGTACTTAATAGTATATATAGTAGCCATTAGTATACTCTATTAAAGTATTAGTACTACTTAATATAAAAGATTATTATTAATAAGATTATAGCTAAGGTTAAGAAGAATAGCCTTAGTAATCTAGAGATAATTAAAGTAGTTATAAAGGCTATAGAGTAAGAGTATATATATATAAAGGCCTCCTTTAATAAAGTTATTAAAGGGATTAAAGATATATAAAAGAAGGTATAAGATTAATATAAAAATTAGTATAAAAATTAATTATTTAACTTACTTTTATATAATATATATACTATATTATAACTAGTATAGCTTAAGAGTATAATAAGTAAATAGTATATATTATATATATTATACTACACTATATATACGTTATAGTATAGACTTACCTTACTATATTTTAGGGCTCTTTAATATATATATATCTATTAACTCTTTTAGGCTATACTATATATATAATCTTAAGCTAAATCACCTAAAACTCAAATATATAAGCTGCCTTTATATAAGGATGAATTATCTGAAGTCTTAGGGCTATATAATATAAGGTCGTATTACTAATATCATACAAGTATTACAGCTAGTTTTATTAGGGTGATATCTACAGCCGATTATAGGATTAGTAGGGTCATCGGCTGATCTGCTACCTAAGCGCCCCTTAGATATCTTTATAGTATCTAAGGTTAGGGTATCATCGATGACCTTACTTAGTATTATTAGGCCCTGGGAAATTATCTAATTTCCTACCCAGATGTATAAGCCCTATGACTATTAAGCCCTTAAGACTAGGGGCTTATTTTATAGAGATTATAGTTTAATAACAGTACTAGGCGTGATATTATAAGGGCAGTAATAATATACTATACTTGTACGCCCTCTATTAATATCCTTTAACCTAGTCTATATACTTATAATACTCTTATATTAAGCCCCTAGGTATATATATACTAATACTCCTTATAAAAGCTATAATTAAAGCTATTATTAGAGTCCTTAATTATAATAGCTATCCTTGCTAATATATTATTCTATAGTACTTATACTACTAAAGACCTCCTAATACCTTTAGTAATAGCTTCCTCTACTTTTACTCCTTTTATTATAGTTATACTATTAGCCCCCTTAACTTAAGAGCTTAAGACTAGGATTTAGGTAATATATAATAAGATACTAGAGTATTATTAGATATACTAGCCGCCTAATATAACTAAAAGCTATATTCTAAAGTAAAGGGAGTAAAAGGCCTAGTATACTATATAAGACTTCTTTCCTAAAGATAAGTATCTCTTAAGAGACTAAGTTAATAAGAGTAAGCTACTACTCTTTATTAAAGAAAAGATTATATTATATATACTATATAAGAGCTACTAGCTAGATAAGAAGAAGAAGTAAAAGAAAAAGAAAAAGGTAATAATAGTAAAGAAGTAGTTATATAAGTACTAGAAAAGAGCTATAAAAGTAGCTATAGCAGCTATTAAAGCTAGTAATTACTTAATTATTAAAGGTAAAGATAATAAAAACTACTTAAAGCTTATTTTAATATATAATACTATATAAAGCTATATCTTAGTTATTAAAAAGCTCTAGTCTTACTAAATCTCTTATAGCCTTTATAATATACTATAGCTAATATAAATAGCTTTAAAGATACTTAAGATATTAATTATATAAAATAAGTATACTTACTATTATAAAGAGTTTATAAACTATAGAATCTCGATATTCTATAATAGTTATATAGTCTTATAAATCTTTAATTTAAACTACTAGGTTTAGAGTAAGAGCTTAAGTAAAGATATAATTAAGTAATTATTATATATATAGCTTAACTTTCTCTTAAGTAATACTATACTCTTATAGTTAAGTAACTAGCTACTAATTAAGCTTATAAACCTCTTCTTAATACTATTACTAAAGAAGAGACTATATAATAATAGCTAATACCTTATAACTATTATAGACTAGGGTAAGATAAACTAGTATAGTAGGCTTGAATATAGGGCTATCTTGTGCTATTGTAACTACTAGTCTTATATTATAGGCGCTTTAGCGGCCTACTTGTTCTAGCGCTAGTACTTATTAAAAGAGCCCTTCCCTTACTTTTATATAAGCTAGGACTAATATAATATTAAGCTCTTAAAGTGTAATAATACCTATATTAACTAAAAGCTCTTTGACTCTATAGCAAGCTCCTAGACAAGACAGTTATACGCTCTTAGCTATATCCTAGGCTCTAAGATTATATATATACTACACTTATCTAGTATATAAATTATAGAAACTAATAATATCCTTAAGCCTTAGATCTAGTAGGGGGGTATTAGAATAGTAATTAAATAACTAGCTATTACTTAATAGACCTATTATACTAGTTTATATAAGGTATAGCTGACTTTAAGCTTAACTATATCTTGAACTACTTTGTATTATATAAGATAATTAAGCTGCTACTAGTACTATACTAGTGAGTCTAGCCTTAGCTAGATAGCTAGTACTAGGCTTACTTAGGCTTATCTAGTGTAATAAAGGTTATAAAGCTAAACCTAATAGTAGGTAGCTTCCTTAAGCTCTTAAATAAGCTATATAATATCTTTTTATAAGACTTAGTCTTTATATAGTATAACTATCTATATTACCTTATCTTTTATAACCTACTCTTTATTAGTCTTAAATATACTAGCTTTATAGCTATAGTCTTAGCTACTATAAATATAGTCTATTATAAGGATCTTTACCTTATAGTAATTGAGAAGGCAATCTTGTCTATTAATAAGTAACTATAGAGTATAATAGGTATAATATAGACTAAGTAGGCTATATATATAATTAGCCTAGCTATATATATAACTGGCCTAGGCTAAGTATAAAGCTCCTTAGATAAGCTCTTTAAGAAGCTAGATAACTTCCTTATAGGCTCTTTTAGTCTAATATTTATATCTAGTAAGAGTTAAATACTTCCCTAGGGCTATAATCTAACTATAGGCTAGCTATATTAGCTGTGCTAGTAGACCCCTTTCTCCTTACTAGGCCTAGTATAGTACTACTAGCCTACTATAGTTAACCTAGATAGCTCTACTCTACTAGCTTAAGCTATACTAGGTACTACTACTACTATAGTAGCTATACCCTTATATAAGCTCTTATATAATATTATTATAATCTTAGGCTTATAAAGGGAGTAGATAATTAGCCTAGATAGTCTCTCCTCTATTATAGCGCTTAATAGTATATATAGCAGCCACTAGTATACTTTATTAGAGTATTAGTACTACTTAATACAAAAGATTATTATTAATAAAATTATAGCTAAGATTAAGAAGAATAGCTTTAGTAATCTAAAGGCAATTAAAGTAATTATAGAGGCTATAAAGTAAGAGTATATATATATAAAGGCCTCCTTTAATAAAGTTATTAAGGGGATTAAGGATATATAAAAGAAGGTATAAGATTAGTATAGAAATTAGTATAGAAATTAATTATTTAGTTTACTTTTATATAATATATATACTATATTATAACTAGCGTAGCTCGAGAGTATAATAAGTAAATAGCGTATACTATATATATTATACTATACTATATATACGTTATAGTACAGGCTTGCCTTACTATATTTTTAGGGCTCTTTAGCGTACGCGTACCTATTAACCCTTTTAGGCTATACTACGCATATAATCCTAGGCTAAATTGCCTAAAACTCAAATATATAGGCTGCCTCTATATAAAGATAAATTATCTGAAGTCTTAGGGCTATATGATACAGGGTCGCGTTACTGATATTATGCGAGTGTCGCGGCCGGTTTTGTTAGGGTGATATTTGCGGCCGATTACAGGATTAGCGGGGTCATCGGCTGATCCGCCACCCGGCGCCCCCTCAGATATCTTTGTGATATCTAGGGACAGGCAACAGGCTATCGGTACAGGCAACAAGCTATTGGTACAGGCAACAAGCCATCGGGACAGGCAACAGGAATAGTTAGAGTCAAGCTGTAGATATAACAGATAGGTTGAACTCTGTAGGAAATAGTAGAGATTTTGAATTGAAGCTTTTGAAGCCTATTTCGGACTAGCGCCTTATGCACCTCAGTATTATGGTTCTCATAACAACAGAACTAAGGAGTCAAATCAACGAGCTCAATAGCACTAACACGCTACAGTTCGACGAGCTCAAACTAGTCAAATATTAAGTCAATTTAAACAAACACAAACTATCTCGTACTACTACTTAGCATGTATTGAACAGGGTTATAATAAGGCAACTTGTAAAGGTTGTAGAGCGACAAATCACACTCGAATTTTGTGCCCGAACGTTCCTTATTCTCGACGACATATAAAGACCTTACAACACATGGAGTATATTCATAACCAAGGCTAAGGTTGAGTATAACAAAGATGGACAAGTCAATAGATTAGCTCTTAGCAAAAAGGCTCTCAACAACCTATAATGCTCGGACTTGGAACACCGAGGCCAAGTTCACAGATAGGCATACAATTCGGTCCATTTCCTGCCTATTCTGGCCATCCGCAAGCATCCGAAAAGCTATATAATATTGGGAATCAGTTCACAGATGGACTTGGATTTCTATTAATATTACACCCAAATAAGGCCTCCTCCTCTACCCCAAAACGACTATATTCCTAGTACGCAATGCCCTCCGCCAAATCAACCACAATAGTATAGATAGAATGGTCCCAATAATTCGTTTTATTAGATAATATATATATATTTGGAATTAAAGGAATAAGGGGGTAGCTATAACAGCCCTAACACTCCTAATATTAAGCTAGGCTTAATATATATATAATAGCCCTAAGGGAAATTATACCTAAGGTCTAAGGCTCTATAGTACTTAGGATTTCCCTAAGATTATATAATAAGTAGGTCTTATAATTATAAGAACCTTACTTAGATTATATATAATATAATAGACTTAGCTATATCTTCTCTTTCTTTAATCTCTTATCTTTTCTTCTTTCTTCTTTAGTTTAAAATTCTTATTTATATAATATAATAGTAAAGAATTAAAGCTATTTATCTAAGGTTTTCTTACTTTTATAATATAATTCTAAACTCTTTTATTTTGCTTAAAAAGGCTTTTTATAATATTCTACTATATATAAATTATTAAATTCCTAATACTTAAAAAAACCAATAGTTAGTTAATAATCTTTAATTTTTAAAAGAATACCTTAAAACGAAAATTATTAATAAATATTAATAAAACCTCTAAAACTTTACTTATATTTAATTTTACTTATAAATATTATTAGACTTATTTCTAAGACTATTATACTACTTAAGAAAGCTATCTCTTTTATAAGGAATATTAATAATATTAACTAAGGAACTAGTATAGCTATAGTAAAGAGTAGTAAATAATCTATTATTAAAAACCTAGCTATTATCTTAAAAAGCTTAACTAGCTCTTAATACTTAGTAAAAATTAATCTTCTAAAATAATAATTAATTATTTAAATAGTAGTTATTTCCTTTATAGAAGAGGAACTTACTTAGCTTTATATAGCTAAAGAGTAATACTTTACTACTATTTCTATTAATAGGCCTAGTCTTAGTACTTAAGCTTATTATAATACTAGAAAAGTTATACTTCTATTTAACTACTTCTTTAATAATAAACTCTTATCTTAGAACCCTTCTTAAGTTAGCTTTACTATATAACTAGGTCTTCTATAATAGTACTACTTAATATTATATAATTAACGCTACTTATACTCCCCTTAAATCCTTTATAGTCTTATTCTCTTAAATAAAAGATACTTTATATATAACAGCCCTAATACTCCTAATATTAAGCTAGGCTTAATATATATATAATAGCCCTAAGGGAAATTATACCTAAGGTCTAAGGCTTTATAGTACTTAGGATTCCCCTAAGATCACATAATAAGTAGGTCTTATAATTATAAGAACCTCGCTTAGATTATATATAGTATAATAGACTTAGCTATATTTTCTTTTTCTCTAATCTCTTACTTTCCTTTTTTTCTTCTTTAGTTTAAAATCCTTATCTATATAATATAATAGTAGAGAATTAAAGCTATTTACCTAAGGTTTTCCTACCTTTATAATATAATTCTAAACTCTTTTATTTTACTTAAGAAGGCTTTTTATAATATCCTACTATATATAAATTATTGAATTCCTAATACTTAAAAGAACTAGTAGCTAGTTAATAACTCTTAACCTTTAAAAGAATACCTTAGAATAAAAACTATTAGTAAATATTAATAAAACCCTTAAAACTTCACTTATACTTAATTTCGCTTATAAATATTATTAGACTTATTTCTAAGACTATTATACTACTTAAAAAAGCTACCTCCCCTATAAGAAACACTAGTAGTACTAGCCAAGGAACTAATATAGCTATAGTAAAAAGTAGTAAATAACCTACTATCGAAAACCCAGCCGTTGTCCTAAGGAGCCTAGCTAGCTCTTAATACTTAGTAGAAATCAATCTTCTAAGATAATAACTAGCTATCTAAATAATAGTTATTTCCTTTATAAAAGAAGAACTTATCTAGCTTTATATAGCTAAAGAGTAACGCTTTACTATTATCCCTATCGATAGGCCTAGTCCTAGTACTTAGGCTTATTATAATACTAAAGGAGTTATACTCTTATCTAACTACTCCTCTAGTAATAAACCCCTATTTTAGAACCCTTTTTAAGTTAGCTCTACTATGTAACTAGGCCTCCTATAATAGTACTACTTAATACTATATAACTAACGCTACTTATACTCCCCCTGGATCCCTTATAGTCCTATCCCCTTTAATAGAAGATACTTTATATAAGAAAGTATCTTTTTTATAGAGTATTTTAATACTTTAAAATAATTAGTAAAAATTAATAATCCCTTTCCCCTTAATAATAGAGTTAGCCCTAGCTATATTATATAGTATCTCTTAATATATACTAAGTTAGTAAATAATACTAACTACTTCCTATCTATCTAAAGCTAAATAACCTATATCTATAGCTAAACTATAGATAAGATATAGTTTATACTTAAGTCTTACTTTAATCTTATTAACTTTTTAATATTTTTATTTATAAATAATATATTTAATATCTTATCTATTAACTACTTAAACCCTTAAAAATTAATAATTACTTAAGATAAGTATTATAATCTTTAATAAAAACGAATTAAAAAGTTCTTTAACTTTATTATTAAATTCTAATAGCTAGTTAAATTAAGTAAAGTACTTTAAACTAACTAATATAAAGACTTTTACTAAAAGCTTAATATTTAATATTAATTTATATTAATTTTTACTCTTTTAATATACTTAATATATAAATCTTTTATTATATAATACTAATACTTAAAAATAAAACTAAGCTCTTTAAACTACTATTAAAATTAAGACTAAAAGGAATATAAAGTTAAGTATATAACTTAAACTCTAAAAGCTATATTTAACTTTAATTAATACTATAATTATACTACTTAAGTTATTTTACTTATCTTTAATATAATTATCTTAACTTACTCTTTTATTATTACTTTTATTATTAATATTAATTAATAATCTTCTATAGCTTAAGATAATACTTTAGCTCTTAATAGTCTCTTTAATATAAAGTATTATAACTATAACTAATATAAGTATATAAGTAAAGACTATACTTAGTCTTATAAAAGTAATTAAATCTATAAGATACTAAAAAAAGAATTCTTTAATAAAAAGACTAAAGATATAAATAAGACTTTATTTAAGTTAAGAAATAAAGAACTTTAAAGAAAGTCTTTACTTTAAGGATATATATACTAGATATTAATAAAATAAATTTATTAAACTTAATAAAAAAATAAGTCTTTTACTATTTTATATACTTTAGTTAAAAATAAAATAAAAATTAATTTTAATATTCTAATAAATATTAAAGTAAATAAATTTATATTTATTAATATTATACTTATAGCTTAAATATATATTAACTTAAACCTTTAAATCTTCTTTCTTTTTTAAGAAATTAAAATTAAAAGATATAAAAAGAAAGTTACTTAATATATTTAATTATATTTTACTTTTAACTTAATAATTAATAAGTAATATTAATTTAATATCCCTTTTATTATTTTAGACTTTAAAATATATAAAGTTATTTTTAAAAGAAAGTAGTTTAAGTACTTTTATATAAATATAAATATCTTCTACTAAATACTAATATAGTTATCTAAGAATATACTTATACTTTCCTTTATAAAACTAATATATATTCTATAATTAAACTTAGTCTTTAAAGAAATAAACTTTAAGGTTTAAAGGGATATTAAATAATAAAATTAAGATTTTTAGCTAAAAGATAAAAGACAAAAGAATAACTAAAAATCTCTTCTTAAATAACTAACTAAAGATATTAATATCTTATTTCTTATATTAGTAAAACTCTTAAATATTAAGCTTAGCTTAATAAACGTACTTATAAATATTATACTTATATATTTTAATAATTTATTAATCTATAGTATATAATAGAAGCCTCTTATATAGCTACTTAAGGACTTATTAAGAGAACTAATACTTATTAAACTAAGGATATCTTTTAATATATTATTATAAAATAAAAGAAAAGATTAAGTTAATTAGACCTAAAAAAGATATATTATATAAGACTAATAAAATAATTTAAAAGTAATAAATAAGATACTTACTAACTAATTTATATTTATATTTTAATTTTAATAAAGGAAGTTAAATTTCGCTCTTATAATAATAGATAAGACTTTAAAAATTAATATTAAGTTAATTTTAATAGCTAGCTTTTACTAAAGTTATATACGCCTAAACTATACTCTTTCCTTTATAACCTTAAGTAAACTTAATAAAGAAATCAAGTAAAAAGAAGTCCTTTTTAATTTATTAGACTCTAGAGGCCTAATAAAAAAAGAAACTAAAAAGGAGATATTATAATAAACTATTTTAGTAAAATACTATAATTTAATAAAAGTCTTTTTTAAAAGAGCCTCTAATATATTAGTATCTTATTACCTAATAAACTATAGAGTAAAGCTAAAAAAAGAATATTTTATAAAAGAGCTTTATTAAAGCCTCTTATACTTATAATCTCTCTTAAAGTTATAAGCTATTTAAAAATATTTTATTAAAAATCTTAATAAAGGATTTATCTTCTTAAGTTAAGTCTTATATACTTCTCTTTTATTATTTATTAAAAAACCTAATAATAGTCTATAGTTTTATATTAATTACTAAAAGTTAAATACTATTACTTAAAAGAATTAATACTTTTTACTATTAATTAATAAAATATTCTTTTATTTAAGTAAAACTAAAATCTTTATTAAACTTAATATTTATTAAGCTTTCTATTAAATTTATATATATCTTAATTCTAAAGAGCTTATAACTTTCTATATTTAATATAAAGTATATAAATATAAAGTACTTTTATTTAGACTTACTAATAGACTCTTTATATTCTAGTACTATATAAATAATACTTTAATAGACTACATAAATATATTTTATATTATTTATCTTAATAATATCTTAATCTACTTAAATAACCTACTTAAATATACTAAATATATATAAAAGATCA
>NXFV01001284.1:0-35819 GCA_002803225.1 Gamarada debralockiae | reverse complement strand
ATATAAACTATAAGTTAATATTAAAAAGTATAAGTTTAATATAATTTAAATAAAATATCTTAGTTTTATTATTAATATAAATAATATTTAAATTAATCTTAATAAGATTATAGCTATATAAGACTAAAAGTAGCCTAAGACTATAAAAGTAATATAAATATTTCTAGGATTTTATAACTTTTATTAATATTTTATTTAAGACTATAGCTAAATTATAGCCTCTCTTATTTAATTAATAAAAGTCTATTATATATTTAACTTTAATAACTATTACCTCTTAGTATTTAATAAACTTAAATAATAATTAATAAAAGCTTTAATTTTTATTTATTTTAATAAAAGAAAATAATATCTTTTAAAAATTAATATCTCTAATATAATAGTTAAAGTAGTTTTCTTTTAATAAAAAATAAATAATAAATAATATTTAATTACTTACTTTTTAAAGACTATAGTACTAGTAGAGCTAAATTACTTTATCTATAATAAAGAAATACTAATAATTATATAAGTATTTAAGTATTAGAAACTAGAACTTAAAAAGATAATAACTTTAATAAATATTCTCTTTAACTATAAAGTATTAGAATATTTTATAAGTACTAAGTTATTATTAGCTAAATAAGCTTATTAAACTAAGATTCTTTTTTAATATAACTTTAAGATATTATACTATTTTAATAAGACAAATAAAACTAATTCTCTTATATAAATAAATATAGAAACTAAAGAGTATATAATAATAAAAGAGTCCCTTACTTATAATAACTTCTTTTACTATTAAATTTAAATTTATAAATCCTTAAGAGTCTATAGATATACTAAATTACTATAAAAGTATTACTACTTAAAGTATACTTAGATCTTATTAATTTTATTCTTTAATTTAATTATTTCTCTTATAAATTTAATATTACTTAAGAGCTAATAATAGAAGATAAAAAGGAATAATTATTAATAAATAGACTATTAAAGTAAAAAGGATAAGTTATAATACTAAAAAGCTTTAAAATTATACTTATTATAAAGGCTTATTACTAAATCTTAAGTATTTATTTAAGAGAAAATAAGACTAAGTAAATTATTAAAAACTATTATTATTAGTATAAAATAAATAATAATATTAAAATCTTTATTTAAAACTATTATATTTATTAAATATTAATACTTCTTTAAGATAAGACTTTTAGTCTCCTTTAGTCTTTATTAGTACTAGACTACTCTTAATAATATATTTTAATTAATTTTAAAGACTTTTTAGTTAATAAAAAAAGATTTAATAAGATTATTATATTTATAGACTAATTAAGTAAAAGGCTTATTTCTATTTTATACTATAATACTATTAATACTTTTAAGCTAGCCTAATTATATATAATATATATATATAAGTACTATAGTCTAGTAATAATAATTATCTTTAATAAAAAACTCTAATTTATCTTTACTTTTTAAAAAGAATTTAATTATATTCTAGGAATTAAGTTAAAACTCTTAATAGTAAACTACTTTTAAACTAATAAATAAACTAAGAATACTAATTAATATATTAAATAGTACCTTTATCTCTTTATTAACTATTACTAAAATAACTAGTTAGGTCTAATTTATATTATTAACTTTATAGTTATAGTACTCCCTTATAACTTAACTAACCTCTTTTTATTTATAGTTAAAATAAAGTATAAGTCTTAAATAAGCTTTAACTAAAATAGACCTAAAGACTTAATTAATATCTTAGATATTATTTATAAAATATATATTAAGATAATAGCTTAAGCTTAAGAGATCTATAATATATAAGAATTTACTAAAGTAAACTTAAAAGAAATATAAAAATATTAAAAAAAACAAGCTAATAAATACTAATAATTAGTTAACTTTATAGTTAGTAATTTAATATAAGTATTTATAAAGAAGTAGTCTATAGACTAACTTAGTTATAAGTTAGATTACTAAATAAAGAGACTATATTATATATATAAGTAAATTAATAACTCCTTTAAGTTTAACCTTTTATTATTTAATATAATATATTTAATATTCTTATCTAATTAATTATATAAAGTAGCTAATAATCCTTTACTAAAATAATATAATAATTTAGTAAAAATAAAGTATAAGAGATAAGTAAAGTTTAAGGTAAAAGATATACTTACTATTAAAAGATATAATAACTAGCTTTAGTATTATATTAAGTAAGTAGAAATAGACTATAACTTTAAGTATTATAATTTAGATAGCTTTAAGGGGGCTTTATATAAGCTCTATAAGTTTTATAAATAATACTTTTATAAGGCTAGACTATCTTACTACTTAGTCTATTAAATATAGTATTAGAAAGATAACAAAAAGCTAGAAAATTAAGAAGATAATAATTTAATAGAGTAGTTACTATATTTTATTCTTATATATATAAGAATATATTTATTATAGAGAAGAGAGTAATATAATAGCTCTAATACTCTTAATATTAAACTAGGCTTAATATATATATAATAGTCCTAAGAGAAATTATACCTAAGGTCTAAGGCTTTATAGTACTTAGGATTCCCCTGAGATCACGTGATAAGTAGATCTTACAATTATAAGAATATTGCTTAGATTACGTATAGTATAATAGGCTTAGCTATATCTTCTCTTTCTCTAATCTCCTATCTTCCTTTCTTTCTTCTTTAGTTTAGAATCCTTATCTATACGATATAGTAGTAGAGAATCAAAGCTATTTGCCTGAGGTTTTCCTGCCTTCGTGACAGTGGCTTTGGGTCTTTTAGCTGTATTGCCGACGCATCGCCACATATAATAATACACTTGTTTTGAGGCTAAATTAATGAAACATCTATGTATTGCAATCATCCTCATTAATCTTCACTTTAGGGTGATCTGTCCGGAAACTTCTATATCTTATCCATTTTCAATGTTCTATGTCCTAGATATGCGCGGTACATGGGTTTTGTATGGTGACACCATACAAGTATTATGTACCGGCAGAATCCAGGATAAGTGGGGAGGGGGGAGGGTGGTCGGGGAATCACCAGCCGTAATTTGCAGTCATTTCAGGTTAGGATCCCTGCAAGCTCCCTGTAGCGATTGGCGTGAAGAACCGTCACGCCGCTAATCAAAGCACTGGGATCAGCCTCAATTCTCTAGCTTATTAGTATTTTCGTCATCTCGACTAGTTAGCTAGAGAATTGAGGTCATTCCCTAGTGATTTGCATAGCGTCGTAACAATCGGCCTCAAATTCACAAGCTAAAATCATTATTCGCCGCTGGGCTGTGTCAAATTGATACAGCTGCTTACAAGGACTTAGCAAGTTACAGGGCCACATTACAGGCTTGAATTCGCGTGATAACGCCGTAAGTGCCCTATAATTCCCGGTCTTCTCATTACTTATGACCGCGACCTCCGTACCTCCGAGCACGACACAGGATATCCCCGAATATAAAATGGCCTTGGTCACCTGGGTGTCATTCATTGATTCAAGTCAATTACTCTACCGTACTCTTGTGTCGGCGACTGGACAGGTATATGAGGATATAATAACAATCCTATCCTCCCCATTACGCCACTCATTCTGCAAACAATGCAAACAATACAAAAATCGCAACCTCGAGTGCTCATTATTGGAGCTGGACTTGGAGGACTATCTTTGGCCCAAGTCCTCCGCAAACACCAGATTAGCTTCCAGATCTTTGAGCGAGATGCAGCGCCAAATAGCCGCATGCAAGGATGGGCAGTATCTCTGCAGTGGTAACACTTTTGCCAAGCACTTCTCTACATATGAGGCATTGATAACAATTTCAGGATTCTTGGCGATCTACTGCGCTCTACACTCCGGGACACACCACCCTTGGGGACCGTTAGCGTTCATCTAGGTCGTCCTTCGACAGCTAGCATCTGGAACGGAACCACTGGAGAGCGGATCTCGGCCATCGGCGGCGATGTAGGTGGTAATACCCACTTGCGAGCGAATCGTATGCGCCTCCGACAATGGCTCGAATCGCATCTAGAGATACAGTGGGGAAAACGCTTCGTCCAATTTCAGGTCCAACCCGATGGTGTGACAGCTTTCTTTGAAGATGGAAGCTTTACAAAGGGAGATATCCTTGTAGGTGCGGACGGGATCAATAGCCGTGTGCGTGCCCAGCTCTATTCCCACACGGACGATGATGTGACGCCTAAACGCCTGCCTCTTGCCGGTATTCTTGGTGAGGTTCGCCTCAGTCCCGCTCAGTATCGGCGATTCCAGGAACTTGGCGAGACTTTCTATATCGTCAATTCACGGAATTTCCGCATATTTGGTGGAGTCAAGAATGTGACAAAAGAGGGAGCTGAGGCGTATTGGAGTAAGCAATTATCCCGAGTAATCTACTTCCACGTTTAGCAAAGTTAGAAAGTTCCGCGCCTAGGGCATCTTCTAAAATGAAATCACTTCAAAACTCAGAAAATTCCACTTGGCTCTCTTGCTCCTTTTTATTAAGCAATACTGACTCTGAGATTGTCACAGTGCTCAACATCTATGATCCCGAGGCAATGGAAGAAGAATACTGGCTACGTCATGCTTCTCAGCAACAACTTCTCGAACACGCACATAAGACGATTTCGGGCCTCGATCCGAAGTTCACAGAAATAATTCTTGCAACTACCGCTGAAGGAATCCTGGTCCCGCAAATTGAGATCAGGGATATGATTCCCCATACTATTCCCCATGGAAGAGTAACTCTACTCGGAGACGCGGTTCATCCAATGACGTACTGTAAGATTCCCTTTGGGTGTCTCTCTTTATTTATATTCAATGCTGACCCAATGACAAGTTCGGGGCGAAGGCGCTAACCACGCTATGCAAGATGGCCTGAACTTAGGAAACTTGATTAATGACGAGTTAGGGGTAGCGTACGGGTTGAGAGATGGGAAGTGGGATGAGAAAGAGCTTCTGAAGCGCTACGAGGCTGAAATGTTACCCAGAACCAAGAAGGTGGTGGAAGCATCAAGAGCTGCAGCGCTTGATATGAAGAATGAAACAGATGAAGAGAAAGCAAAGCCGAGACAGTAAATAGTTCTTTAAAGAACGGGGTCAACGTCCAATTATCTCCACTCATACATCGGGTCAGAAACGAGGGATACATGAGCAATCTACAAATCTACCCTAAAACAGACTCCGTTTGAAATGGCTGACTGTGAATATGGGACGAGCACATTCTCGACTATGGAATTTGGAACAAATGCCGAGACGAACGTGAATAATTTAGCCTCAATCTTTGGTAGTAGAATGGGTGATTAAGATACATCTTTAATTCAATGTTTGGGAAAATGTTCGAGGCACTCTGCAACTCGCTCCAGGCTCTCTTGATAGCAGAGAAATGAAGGAAGTCCTTCAAGTTTCCTTTTCGCAGAAGGAATTGTCTTTACACCACCCAAATTACCAGCCTTTCACTTCGAGTTTGATGACCAGGCTTCCGAACACGTCTTTCAACTCTCCGTTCACGGTATCACTTGTTGGTGGACCTGCTATGCTGCTATGCGGAACACATAGCTCAAGAAATTCGGAATAAAGAGAAGATGGCACAACATCTCGTTTAATATCGAGATTTTATGACATTCTATCTATGATCCACGACTTCTGGAATGGAAGAAAGATGCTGTATATTGTCCGGGTCCACTGAATCTCCGTCCCGAGACAAGCATGCGTCTGGAAGTCTTTCGAGAGTTGAGACCCACAAAGGATCATTTCGCATCAGGATGACTTCGAAGGTGAGAGCACAACACAGACGCATATCTAGCTAAGCTCCCTTTAATCGAGACACACACCGGGTTGCAAATCTAAATTATCATTCATTGTTTTTCAAGTCATATCTAGCCTTATGTGGAGCAGTCAACTGTTCGAACCCGTGAGGCTGCCTACTCTGATTGTTCGTAAACCCCTGTCTCGTCTTATTGGTCGAGAAATCCGAGCTCCAGACCGAGAGCGCCACACATCTCGAATTCCCAATCATGAATTGGAGCTGTGCCGTGCTGTACCGTCTGTGATCTGTGAACCTGTTAATCGGGAAGTTAGTGGGCTCAAATAACTTTACCCGCCAACCTCCCGGCCTAGTGCTGACATCTAGTGACCTGTCACCTGCTTATAAGACTTCATCCAGCCTGCTCGTTCTTGAAACTTCCAAGATCTCAAAGATTCTCTAGCATCCTGATATTCTGCAATTCTCATTTTTCGCTAGTTGTTTTCTCTCAAAGAAAGGGTTTCTTAGAAGTCCGAGTTCCTCGCGGCTTCGAAGCCTATCATGGCATATGCACATATCAAAGCAGACGACACGGCTGTAACAAGCCTCTACGGTGAGCGGACCGCACTCACTTCTTGCGCTTACCTCCGCCCTTACATCAAAGTAACATCCAATATCCTCGACGTTGGCTGTGGACCGGGCACCATCACATCAGATCTCGCAAAGATCGCCAATAAGGGCAAAACCATTGGAGTAGACAACAGCGAAGGCATTGTTGAACAAGCATCCAAGTCCTTCCCTCCTTCAGCAGTGCCCAATCTCACCTTCACCGTTGGCGACGCAACCAAGCTCGAAGCTTTTGAGGATAACAGCTTTGATATTGTGCATGCACATGCTCTCATCGTGCACATCCAAGACCCAGTCGAGGTGCTGAAGCAATTCTACCGTGTCTGCAAACCCGGCGGGATTGTTGCTGTTCGAGAATCAAATCCGTCCATTGTGCTTTCTCTGAAGCCTGATGTGCCTGCCATCCGCCAATACTGGGATCGAGCGAATGCTGTGGTGACCAAGATGGGTGGGCATCCTGATGCGGGGAAGATGTTGGAGACGTGGGCGAAGGAAGCTGGGTTTGGAAGTGATGGTGGGAAGATTGTCGCGAGCACTAGCCCGCAATATCAGCCGAGCCATCTTGTGAGGATGAGTGGTGTGCCGGCTGAGCAGGCGATTCAATATGGGATGGCGACGAAGGAGGAGATGGAGGAATGGAGGAAGGGTTGGGAAGAGTGGGAGGCGGCGGAGGGACATGAGTGGATTTTCGAGACTGGGGAGATTCTTTGCTGGAAGGGAGAGTAATAAAGTTGGGCGACGTATCTCTTCTCGATGCTGTGGAAAGATTTAGGACGCGAGCATTATCCACGAAGAAGGAACGATTCGCGACAATGAAAATTATGAAATTGCTGTCTTCAAGAATCTGTCATTACACTGTTCCTTAATTCTTCGCCTTACCAGTAAACGATCGGAAGCAGACTCGAGGAACAGAAAGCACTTGAAGGTAACGTAGAGCCTAAACTTCGTGGGGTGACAGCCCTGTCGCTTTCAGCCGAATACGTTTTATGACAGATCTTGCGTAAGTTGAGGTGAAAACTTCAACCTTGAAATTACTTAATAGTTTATAATCAAGTAAATCTTTCACGTTCCTTGAGTGGAGCAGAGACTGTTTCTTCATCAAATCCAGGCTTCGGCCTATAGGGGAGCGTGACAAGCACGTGGTGCTCTCATTTGAGTAAGGCTCCTTCCTAAACGAGGGTCTCCTATTTAAGAAATCTCACGGGTCGCACTTTCCTCTTTCCCCATTATCTTTGATGCAAGTGCATTGGCTCACCCTACAACCCAGAATGTGATAGTACTTTGGCGAGAGGTCTTTCCGTTCCATTTAATCCCTCCTTGATCGCAGTTCTTTTATTTTTCAAGTGGTAAGTGCTTTGCCTAGAAGCCAAATTTTCACAGGCCCGAATTTTTCTCGCGACTTTCAGTCTGAAAAATAATTTAACCACGTTGCGTCATTGAAGTAAATAAACTTTACCGGGTCCACTGATGAGATGGGTCTGCTGATGGAAATTGAGAACTGAACTAGGCTCATTTATACTTTCGTACTTAGCGCACCGTGGTTCGATTTTGTTTCGCTTCTTCATATTGTACTGCCCAATGCCGCTCAGTGAGAATCTCCGATATTGCTTTGAGTTAGATCAATAAGGTCTTGGCAATGGACCATGAAGCATTTGCGAATTACCTCAGGTTTTGTCCTGACTCACTTCGGCCAATTTGGAAATCAATTCGTAACCCTTTCAAGCATTATTTCGATTTGAACTGTTCCAACGCCGCAATGCTCTAATTTGAAGATATTCCGTGGTAAGGTCCTGACTCACTGTTTTGAGGTTCCTCTTTCTTCGGCAACCGTGGTTCGCAACCCGCTACTCCACAGCTCACCTCCACGTTGGCTACCGAAACCCAAATCCCTCAAAAACCAGCAACATTGTAATGGTAATGGTGGTTATATCGCTCTCCTCTCTCTCGCCGATGACTCCCCCCAATGGGTCCAGAGCTTTTGGCTGCTAGGAGGTTTAAATGCAGCGTGATTCCCCCGAGCTTCGAATCCTCTCCTTCTTTTCTTCTACGTCTCAAAGATTCTGCTTGCTCTGTAAACTTCCGCTTACATTGTGCATTTAAGATCTTTCAGATACCAGATTTCGTGTCCTTTGCTGTCACTGCCAGACAGTACTTGATCCTCACTTCAAGAGCGGCTCTCTAGACGACGTGCTCTTTTCATCGTTCAATTTTCGTCGAAATTCTGTACGAGTCGTTCTTGAGAAGATGTACTCACAGCCAATTTCACGATACTCTCGCCAATCATTCATCATGGGTTTCCTTCGACGCGCCTTCGGCAAGGAGAAGAAGCCTGCTTATGAATCGAGAACTTATGTCGGCAACCCCGGCAAGTTTGGAGAGCGACCCTCGCCAAGCGATATCCTCGTCGTTGCTCACTCATCGCCCGTGGACTATCAAGCATATCGCGACTACGTGGAGCAGAAAACCCGCCGCGAACAGGCACTTTCTTATTTGAGCGAACATCCCGGCTGGGAGGATTATTCCGAGGAGTCTCCTAAAGAGGATGGACCTGAGGAGGAATATTCAAAGTCGGAGGATACCGTGTACTCCGATGGGGATTGCGATGACTTAGTTCCAGTTTACCAGGAACGTCGTTCAAGTAAACCAGTGCAAGTTCAAACACTTTTTGAACACCAACAACGCCCATATATCCCGGCCGTCAATCGTCAGACCGCTCAGCAACAATGGGAGCGCCTTCAGAGGCATGCCGTGCATCGTCAAGCACTGGCACCGCAACAAATCCAACATTACCCTGTGCATCGCCTAGCGCCACAGCGGGTTAGCTTTCTCCCATCTCGCCAAGCTCCGCCGCATCAACGCCGTTACAGCGAGTCTGTATCTTATCTATCGCCGGGCGGATTTGTAACACAGCCACAGCGCCGTCATAGCGATCCCGTCTACTATCAATCGCCCACACAAGCAGAATTACGAGCAGCGGCAAGACCTGCCGCAAGATCAGCAGCACACCGCTCATACCAACAGAATCCGTCGCACCAGAAGTATGGACTTGTCCAGGCCCCGCAGGTAGGGCCGTACAAGATGGTTGGCGGTATCCCCGTCTACTACGAACTCATTCCTACTTGGGTCGACTAAGCCATTCAACTCCCAAGCAATATCTGCTAGATCTGAGCGGGAGGGAAGCAGTCAAGGTCGTATGTTCTACGGGAACTGGTGTCGAATCTCAAGCAGTGGCATGATGTTCTCGGGTGAGAGGCGGCCATATTCCTGCGCGATGGCCTCTTCTTCGTCCTCGTCAGCATTTCGCGCCAGCTCCTGCGACGCCGACGATGCTCGCAATCAGGCCAATTTCAGCCATGTCAATATTTTGGTGGAAAGCTTCTTCCCAAAAAGAGGTAAATAATGCAAATTCAAAAACAAAAGGATGATGAAGACAGGGTTTTGGGCTGTTAAATATTTCGACTTCGTCGCGAGGCTGCTGGATGCTTCAGAACATCGCCGGTGGCTGATGGTTCAGGCACAGATTCGATTGGCTCAACCGGACAGCAGTATTGAAAACCATACTTTGTTTTGTTCTGTGTAAGAGCATTTATCTCCGATATTTATTTCCATTACCATCCAAGAAGAGTGGTTGAAAAATGTAAACTGATTATTTCAAGTGGCACCAGGGTTCCATTATTAAATTAACTCCTTCAACTCTTCCTTCAACTCACTCAACGGTCGCTCCCACCCTTTCTCAGCCTTTTCCCTAAAATCATTCCCATATCGATTTCCCTCAAACACACCATACGTGCCTAGCATCTGATACGCAGTACTGTTCAAGCAATCCTTCACACTAGCTGCGGTATCTCTAGCATAAACCTTCTTTCCATCTTCAAACAATGTTGTGAGTGGAACGTTCACCACACTCCATGAACCCTCTCCCTCAATCTCTTTTACTATTCGACGAGTTGGTTAGTCGAAACAGTGTAGTCTGCGAAATAAGCAGTCCCATTCGAATATTTCGAGGGTGTTGACAGAACAGCGACGAGAGTGCGGCCAGTCGTGAGATTCTGGACATAGAGACTTTTTGATCTCCAGATCCAAAGACAGTGATAGTCTTGTTCTTGGGAGAGATCCAGAAACATTCTTCCGGGATTGCTATTCACTTGTTAGACCAAGTCCCGCCCTATCATCTTACTCGAAAATGAATGGAGGAAGGGAAGATTTTACCCCAGTCAAAAAGAGACGCAACAATAATCGTCGTCCATTTTTACAGCCGCTCATTTGATCCTTCTCCTCTAAATAACGCCTTGATCTTTGGTTCAAATATCTCTAGCTCGTGTGCGTGAGGGTTGAACGTATCGGTGCTGAAGTCGGGAGTGATCACATGCTTAATTCTAGCTTCAACAAAGGCGTCGGTGATGTTTTTTTGATGCTCAATAAGGATGGCGGAATTGAAGGCTTCGATGACGGAGACTTGATCTTTGAAGGGAGCGTCCAGAGAAGAGGGGCAAGAGTATTCGACTGTTGCGTAGTGGACTTTGGGTGGAACTTTTTGGGGGGGAGGGGGGGGGCAGTGGAGGGCGAGATGGGGGAGCGCGAGGCTGCTGTTACGGTGAAGTTGGCTTGGGAGAGGGCTTGGACGGCATGGAAGCCTACTTTGCCTGTCGCCTGGACAGAGAGTGAGTTGGATGTGTTCGTGGGAGATAAAGGGAGAACGTACACCTAGAACTACAACTTTCTGGACCGCTGTCATGATGAAATGAGTGGATACACTTTGGCCTGTTTCACTTTCAATGTGTAACCTTGATTAGATTGAGTGGGTGAGGGATTGATACTGTTCATCTACTCTTCTCAATGTTCTCTTATATCTTTTTCAACCTCTCAACTTCCTGGCTGAGGATGGAGATCCAAATGTCATCCAAACCATAGGCTTTCCTGCTTTCATCCTAGCAACGTCTATCTAGGTGCTGCTATAAATTCATAAATATGCAATTTATGAACCCTCTTCCGATTTTTTCGTTGGATTTCTGAGTCTGTATACAAGCTTTATGTGAAGTCCACAGTATTCGGCCGTTCTGCTGAGAAATATCGTCAACCTTGCCTAGCGGCCGCAAATCCGCGTGTCAACTACAGATGAAAGATGAATGCAATGCCTGGACACTCCAAATGAAAAACCGAAATGGAGATTTCAAATAACTGTATTCCACTAGTAAACAAAACGATCATATGCCAAGAACTCTAGGTGCGGCAAGCCACCAAACTGGGCTTCCTCCACCCCTCAACACGAATATTGAGGAACTTTCCGCTATCCTCAGCCCCAGCCTCCATGATTCTTCGCAAAGTCGCCTTGGCGCCTTCTTCAATTGGAGACTTTGAGCCCATCTCGGTGCGGAGCCACTGTCACAATCAGCTTAAACCTTCACCGACGTTGAGAAGGGACTCACATCACGACTTACATCAGGAGTCATGGCAAGGAAAGTGAAGCCTTGCTCCGCGAATGTCATAGAGTATTGGACAGTCAAAGCATTGAGAGCTGCTTTGGAGGTCTTGTATGCGGGGACAGGGAAGGAGGCGTAATCGCCTGTTCGGGCTGTGGATCCCAGTTCGGGTGCACTGAAGTTGTGTGAGCACCAGTTCACACCACAATGGATGGCGAGACAAACATGTTGATAGCTTTCTTCAGCTCACCCTTCTTCAAAAGAGGCAAGAACTTCCTCGTCACTTGATGAACACTCAAAACATTGTTGCTAAGCTGGTCGTCAAGTTCCTCCCTAAATCTCATTAGCATCTTCCCACTACTCCTCAAGAAACCTACATCGTGGTTGTGGAGCTAAGAGTAAAGGACTGTCCAGCATTGTTGATGAGCACATCCAGTCCTCGTCCCTCGAGGATGCGCTCAACTTCTGCAACTGCTGCTTTGATACTGGATTCTTTGGAAGTATCCATTCGGATGAATTGGACCTTGCCGGCCGAGGACTGGATGAGAGCTTTGAGGGCAGTGGATTCACCGCGCGCGGTTGCGAAGATGCGGTCAACTTCTGAGGAGGGGAAGGTTGCGAGGTGTTCTGCCATTGCGAGGCCGAGACCACGTGCGCAGCCGGTGATTAGGTATGATGCCATTATGTGATTGTGTTTTGTGAAAATAGGAGGATTGAGACGGAGAAGATGATGCGAATGCTATGAATTCCAAGAGTGAAGGTACAGAATGAAAAGCAATTTTCTGCCAGTTAATATACTTTTGAAGATATAGCCACTGGGCCACTCCTAACATCAGATTCCTCCTCATTAAGATGATTCTGCTGTCGATCCGAGGTCAACTGCCATGGGAAACTCGTGCTCAATTCCAATGCGGGGTAAAGGGCAGCAGGGACAAGCCAAAGCCTCAAACTCAAAATTGAGGCGAAAGTATCTCGTATCTTCATTGCCTTCGAGATACCAGTACTAGCATGAGGTCAGGTTGAGATCAGGTGCGATATTGTGAGGAGTGAAGTCGCGAGACTAGGTCTGGAGGCGCTTAAGACCGAGCAATTTTGTAAGCCGAAAGCCCAGACTTTGAGCTAATGCCAAGCCCCGACATCCCCGAAGAGGTCAAGATTCTTGACGTACAAAGTGGTGGTAACTTGAATTGGAATAGAAAGGAGAATGGTAGTGGCAATATGGCGAAGTGCCACTTGGCGGGGGCTGAACGGGAGTTACATCAGAGTTGTGGAGAAAGGGGCAGAATCACGTGGCGAAGAAGGCAATTAACAGACACCATGTTGGATTGGTGATTCTTTACGAACGCTAGCAGCTAGGAGATTTTGCTATCAGCTGCTGAACAGACGTGCTGGAGACTGAGAAATGAGGCAAAAGAGGTGTCTACTGGGCGTACAATAAGGGAGTGGTTCTCATGTGAAATTTGGAGGTTTGTAATGAGGAAGTGCCACTTGCGGTCCAGAACATCAGCACACCGGATGGAAATATCGGCCTTCGGTCTGATAATTCTTGCCTCGAAGAAAAGGGTGCCTAAATATGAGGCAAATTGTGCTCGAAAGAAAGCAGAGTGACACATTCAGCCGAGGCTCAGAGTTCCAAAGCGAGATGGAAAAAGGGGAGTTTTATCTGAAAGTTTGCATCGACTCGAAAAGACAAGCAGCTAGAGAGAAGAGACAAGACACCAACTAATAAAAATTTTAACATACTCATATTGTACTGAGTCAGGTTTCGTCCCTGGGCATAGAGGTCAAGTAACGCACTTCAATCGTTCAAACGAAATGAGCGTTCCATCACTTGAATGGATGGGAGGGAGGTTGGGGAGACGCGCATGACTAGATCCTGCTTTGCAAATTGCATTATATTCATTCATCAGTAGCTAGGTTTTCTTCTTGCTGCCCTTGGGCCTGCCTCTCTTCGGTTTCGATACCTCAATCGTGTCACCCGCAGATTCGTCTGCAACTTCGTCCTCATCCTCATTACCCGCGATTTCCTCGCTACTAACTCCAGGAGCTTCGCTTTCATCAGCTCCTTTCTTTTCAACTTCTCCTGCCGAGTCGTCCTCCTGTGTATTTATTAATTCCTTCATCTCCTGTACCACCTTCACAGCCTCGTCTTCCTCTCCATTCATCTCTCCACAGCCAAAGCACTTCCATTTCCCCAACTCCCCGAGACTCTTTGTGCCTGGAGGAGCTTGACCATTAACAAGTCTGCAGTTCTGGCAGATCAAGATTATGCGATTCTTCGGCGATGTCTCGTCTTCTCCTAGCAGTAAGTCTAGCACCCGATCGTACCAGTGTCCACCCATGCCCATGTCACCGCCCGTTGCATACTGTGGAGGAGCGGAGAAAGCATTTGGCGCGAATTCTGCCTGGACTTGTGGGGCCTGCGGTGCTGAAACAGAAGGAGGAGAAATCATATATGATGGGGACCTCGACACAGGCTGCGGAGTCGATGGCTGACTTGGAATCTGATTAGGTCGACCGATATTCGCAGTTGGTGGTGGCGGTCCCATCGATGTTCTGCCTTGCGTTTGCTTCTGAGCATTCTTTGGACCTTTCGTAGGCGTGGATGTGGACGAGGGTTGTTTCTTTGGTTTCAGCGGTGCTCCGCCATATTTCTCCAGTAATTCCTGCGTCGAATTGTACTTTGTGGCAGTCTTCAACTTATCGATCGTCTTTGCTCTTTCTGCCTGTTGAACCTCCAAACGCTGGGTTACGGTATCGATGCGGAAGGTATAGTAGGTTGCAATGCCCGTTCGGATGAGGTAGATGCTAGCTAGGAGTCAATACGGATTCCTTCCCTTCTGCCGGGGGATACTCACATCAAGGGGCTTCCTGCCATGGCCGTATATTCCACTGCGGTCCAGTTCTGCCATCCCACCACGAGGAAGAGAATAATAACACATAGCAGGTAGGCGAAGCTGGTATAGAGTGTCCATAATGCCGTGAATCGACGACCGCGCTGGCGTAAACCATCAAGCTGAGTCTGCGACTTCGTTATCTTCGTTGCCAGAGCAGACAGGGCCTTTTCGAAAGAGGCGGGCGAGTTGTCCTCTCCCTAGAAAACAGTCAGTACATGTGATATACAGTTTAGGATTTGTTTACCTTCCAAGGCCAGATTGAGACCATATTAAAATTGGTTTCGCTCTATTCCAGTTGTCACCTTGTCATAATGTCGTGATGTTCCCCAGGAGATGTTCGAGGTAACCAAGCTTGAGCAAAAGCCGCGAGAGCTTCGTCACTGAGCCCTGCGAGAATCTTGGCAGACATCCAATTGCGCTGCTGGCCGCCGTACAAAATGCTCCGACTCGCCGCGACGAGGCGTCTGAGCACAAGACTTTCCTGACAGGTGTGCCAATTCTAAATTTCAATGGGTTGAAAGAGAATCAATTATGATTGTTTTTTATTGAATGCCTCATACGGCTCCCAATCTCGAATTCATTCATTTTTAAAGCGACGTAGCTACAATGTTCCAGGTACCAATTCCATCCCCCTACAATAATTTTGGCAGCCTCGTGAGGACCCATCCACTGACAAATCTGTCTTAAAGCGAATCAAAGGCGCGATCGATTCCCGCATTGCTGAAGAACAAGCTCGTCAGAAAGCTACTGCTTCTCCTGCCGTATCCAGATCTGCTTCTTCTGCACGAAGATCGACTTCGAGGACTGATTCTCCTTCAACGAGGCCGCGCAAACCAAAACCGAAGGACTACGATGGGAGCAGTAGAGGTCCGGATCCATCAGAGTTTGAGACGGCTTTTGTGATTGAGGACGAGTCGGAGGAACCTTCGAGAGTAGGGACACCTGTCGCGATGGATGACAAGGCTGCTTTGAAGGCGGAGGATGCTGCGCCGGCGGCTGCTGAGTCTGTGAATGGCAGTGAGAAAGGGGGAGAGACGGAGGCTCCGCCACCGCATACAGAGTTGTCTGCAGATGTACGCGCGAAACTACGGAAGCTGGAGAAGTTGGAATCACGGTACCAAGGCATGTCAACAAGCCAAACACAGTGTTACAAATGCTAACAAGTTCCACAGAGCTTCTGAAGTCGTATCGAATAGCACACGCCCGTGCAACATCCGTGGAACCATTCGAGAAGGTATTGAAAGAGAACACACCGATCAGCTCAATTGGTGACCCTGATGCATTGGTCGAATACCTGAACCAACTGAATCTGAAAGGGGATATGGTGATGGACGAATTGAAGCGTGTGTCAGCCGATCGAGACGATTACAAGAAGAAGTTCGAGGCGGCAGAGAAGGAGACCGCTACGGCTCGAGAGGAATTGGCGACTCTACAAAGTTCTACTGGGGCTACAGGAAGCACAGCTGTGACAGAGAAGGCGGATACTTCGAGTGTTGACACGCAGTCGGCATCTGTCAAGTCCCCCGTCTCTTCAGTCCTAGGGATATTTTCGCCAAAGCAGAAGCCAGAAGCTTCCGACAACAAGGACGTTAGCGAGGAGTTCTTCTCATATGATGACGAGGTCCCAAGACTTCAAATCGAGGTCAAGGAGAAGACTGCTGAAGTTGAGGATCTCAAGTCGAAGGTTTCTACATTGGAAAAGGACTTAGCTGTCGCTAAGGAGACAAGTACTGGTTTAGTCGGAGATTTGGAGAAAGTTACTCGCGAGCTCACTGAGTCAAAAGAGGCATCTGCTATGGGTACAACCCTCCAAGCAAAGATTGATGCACAAACGGAACAGATCAACACCCTGAAAGAGAAGCTCCAGGCAACAGAGACCCAAATATCAACTCTTGAGGTCGATCTGGCAAGGGAGAAAAAGCAATCGGAGGAGGCAGGGAAGAAAGCGTCCGCCTTGGAAGCGGATCTAACCACCCAGAAGAAAACAGCGGAGACGGATAGTAAATCCAAGGCCGAGGCTCTTAAAGATGCCGAGAACTCCAGAGAGAAGATGGATGCCGAGATTAAGAAGTTGGAGGAAGCAAGAGCGAGTGACACAAAACGAATCCAGGAGCTCCAGGAACAGGTAGAATCATTAAATCACCAGGTCGAAGAGGCTACGAACCATGAGTTAGAAGAAGCTGTCAAGACAAGCGAAACCACAACTGCCCCTGAAACACTAGCAGCAGGTACTACGACGGGCGCAGCCAAGAAGAAGAACAAGAAAAAGAAGAAGGGTAGCGCAGCTACAGCAGCTTCGAAAGATGCACCTGCAGAGACTGGCGAAAAGTCTCCTGATTCTGTACCTCCAACACCTGGAATTGACTCCTTGCAAGCCGAGATTTCTAGACTGAAAACCGAGGTTGCAGACAGGGATGCACAGATTGCTAAATTACAAACCAAGCGGAAGACTGAGGAAGATCTACGTGAAGAGATCGAGAACATGCAAGAGAACTTGCTGAATATTGGTCAAGAGCACGTGGAAGCCAAGGACAAGATCAAGGAGCTGCAAGCCGAAAAGACGACTCTTCAAGAGCGAATCACCAAATTGGAATCGGAGATCGAGGGCTACAAGAATCAGTCAAAAGCTTATGAGAAGGCGGATGCTGAGCTGAAAGCTCTTACTGCAGAATATGAGGATCTGAAGCTGAAGTCGAGTACGCTGCAAACGGATCTTGGAGCCGCTCAGCAATTGGCTACGTCGCGTTATAGAGAATTGACGGATCTAAGAGATGTGCTTCAGAAAGCGCAGCCAGAGATGAAGACACTTCGTGCCGAGAACGCCAACCTCAAATCTGTTAAGGATGAGTTGACAACTAAGACGTCCGAGTTGAGGAGATTGGAAGCCCGCGAGAAGGATTTGAAGGCCGATATGGCCATTTTCAAGAAGCAGGCAGCAGACAGGGATAATGAAGTCCGGACGTTGAACGAGAAGATTACGCAAGAGACGAACAACCGACTCAGAGCCGAGGATCAGAACCGCGTTGCGCAGCGCGATATGAGGAAGTCGGAGGCGGAGAAGATTCAGCTGGCAGCTTCAAGCGAGAAGTTGGCGCAGGAATTGGCCAAAGTCACAGAAGAAGCTGGGAAGTTACGAACGAAGGTTCATGACTTGGAAGATCAAGTTTCGAAACTTAGCTCTGAGACGAAGGGTCTTCGGGACGAGGTTGAGCTCCGAGGCTCGCAATACAACAACGCGCAAGGCTTACTGGGAAGCATGAGAGACCAAACCGCCGAAATGGCCATGCAACTGAAGGAAGCAAAAGAGCAATCTGAGAGTCTTGAAGAAGAACTCAGCGAAGTGCAGCGTCTACTCAGTGAACGAACTCGAGAAGGAGAGACTATGAGGCGGCTACTGGCAGACGTTGACGACCGAGCCGATGCCAAAGTCCGCGAGATGCGCGAGCGAATGGAAGCAGCGATCGAAGAACGAGACCGTGCCGAGGACGAAGCCTCTACCAACGGCCGACGACGTGCTCGGGAAGTTGATGAGCTCAAGACTAAGATTCGGGACTTTGAACGGGATCTTAAGCGTGCAACGGATGATCGAGATGAGCTGCAACGATCTGAGAAAGAGTGGAAAAGACGGCGGGACGAGCTGGAAGGGGTGTCTGAGAAGGCTAGCCAAGAGGTTAACGAGATCCGCTCCGCGATGGGAGAGCTTCGCGCCGCTCTCGATGGGAGTGAGAAGCAAGTACGCGACGCGGAGAAGCAGCGCAGTGATCTCCGCCGAATGCTCGACGAAGGAAATCAACGATACGAAAAACTACAAAAGGATTTCAAAGCTCTGCAAGCGAAACAGTCTCGCATCAACGATGTTTCGTCGAGGTCATCGATGGAGTCAGGGAGGGCGGGATCCCCGGTTAATGGAGCGGCGGGCGGGATGGGAAAGACGGATTATGTGTATTTGAAGACGATCTTGCTGCAGTTTTTGGAGCAGAAGGATAAAAAGCGGCAGGCGGATTTGGTTAAGACTGTTCTTGGGCAGTTGTTGCATTTTGATAAGTAAGTTCGCCTCGAAGCTGCAGTGAAGTGGCATGTGCTGATTATGGCTATAGAAAGGACCAGGAGAAATGGATTGCTGCTATTTCGGCGAAGTGATGGCATCAAGATGTGTACGTTATGGATCGTTACATACTGAGCATGGCGATGGTAATCAGGGGCATAGAGCGACGTGGAGGATTCCATGTCATTTTGTATATTACCTCTTCAATTCATGATGAGAAATTTTCGACCGTCAACATGGCTTTTGTCCGAACAGCCTTGTAACACATCTGTGCAAGGCTCAATCGTTCAATACAAAAGAGGTATACGTCGCGGCAGACAATGAGGCACCACAAGTCACGATTCATCCTTCCATCCATCCTTCCATCCAGCCTTCATGACTCAGCAGCCCAAGCCGGAAATAACCAGCCGTCCTCTCGGAACAGCCGCGTCTTGCCCCCTGAGTATCATTAAGATCACATCATTGCTGCAGCCCAAACTTAACGAAAGCTGACTGTTCAGCACCACTTCTTCCAGATTACCAATTTTATCTTATGGCATCCTGAACTCATTCTTTGCATACAGCTGCCATAAGGATGTACGGATTGCACGGATTGCAAGATCTTGGGAAAGATTTGAGGTTTGGTGAGGGCGGGGGTTTTGAGAGGAGAGCCAGGGGTCAATGCTGCGCCAGCTGAAGATAGAAGAATCTGATACAAATCAAATGCGCCAAAGTATTTCGCCTCGCGAGTTGCCATATCAACTGGGCTTCAACAACCATTCCTCTATGGCGTTTTGAAGCCTCGTTGAAGATATCCTGAAGCTTCAACTTGGAGATTGGACTTGATGAAAGGCAGCTCTTCATATCCGGACTTCATCCTATTTGTCTCCCATCTTTGATCTAAGGAGTAATTGGATAGGAGAGTTGATTTTGTTGGATGTTACAAGTTATTTGTGCCCGATCTCTTTGGGGAGCAGACCTGGCCGGGGAGGCAGGCCTCTCCGCGGCCAGCTGGGTAGGGATGAGGATAGTTATTTTTATAGAAAGAAAATCCCCGGAAAGAAGTGAACGATTGAAAGGATCGATTTTCTGTGCAGATTTTCTAACCAGGAATAAATTTAAAGCCCCTGAATAAAATGTCATCCTCGAACCAACTTGGTAGTTTTAGGTCACTTTGGTCCAGCGCCTAAACGCACGTTCTTTTCCAAGGAGTGAACCCCACCAATGGAACGGACTCGCGCCTTTCGCCGCAGCAGCAAGCTTCTTTCCCTTCCAGCAAGTCAATCAATCATTCATTGCGCGAAAAAGATCAAATAAGGTTGTCGCATCCATCATAATCGCATCAACAGTTACATTATTGGAATCATCTCTACAGGTGGTTGATGGTCAACCCCTCTTCATCCCTCCAGCCTTCTTTCTCTGCGGTCGCCCAGGAACCGCAGTAAACGAGCAGACCAGACCGAAAACCCGCGCGTCATACGCAAGAAACCTTTCCTGCCCTGCCCCCCGCCAAAAAGAGCGCAAAAAGATCATGAACGGCTCTCACATCAAACAAGCCGCGATCCAAAAGGCAAAGCAGGTCGCCAACACCGCCTCCAATGGAAATGCAAATAAGAAGAGGAAGAAGGAATTAAAGCCTATTATCACTACCGAGGGGCAGCAGCAGCAGCAAGATGCTGAAGGGGCCTCAAACATGGCAGCATCGAATCAAGCCAGTGCAGGGTAAGTCCCGACCCTTAAGCATCTCACCTCTTTTCTGCACCCACGCCGCCATTCACACATTCCCTAAATGCGCAAAATCCTACTTCTACAAGAAATTGACAATGCTCCAAATTAATCTGGCCGCTCACTTTCAATATGACGAGCCTACTGAAGACGCTGCTAACCACAAATAATAATGGCCACAGACCGACGACCGGCGCCCCAAACTCTTCAAAAACGACAATGAATCGCTCACCGTCATCGTCCTCATCGCGAGAAGATGCCGCCGAGACGACCGCCGACGAAGAAGATTCCGAGGACTACTGCAAAGGCGGATATCATCCTGTGACGGTCGGCGAGCAATTCAACAACGGCAAATACACGGTAGTGCGCAAGCTAGGATGGGGACATTTCAGCACGGTCTGGCTGTCCAAGGATAACTCCACGAAAAAACACGTTGCACTGAAGGTCGTACGCTCTGCAGCGCATTATACAGAGACGGCCATAGATGAGATTAAGCTGCTCAACAAGATCGTGGCGGCGAAGCCGGACCACCCTGGCCGGAAACACGTTGTTAGTTTGCTGGATAGCTTTGAGCATAAGGGCCCCAATGGCACGCATGTCTGCATGGTTTTCGAGGTCCTGGGCGAGAATCTCCTGGGTCTCATTAAACGCTGGAACCATCGTGGTATCCCTATGGCGCTCGTCAAGCAGATAACGAAGCAAGTCCTGCTCGGCCTGGACTACTTACACCGAGAATGCGGCATCATCCATACAGATCTGAAGCCGGAGAATGTGTTGATAGAGATTGGAGACGTAGAGCAGATCGTGAAGACGTTTGTGAAGGACGAGGCGCCGAAGAAGGACGACAAGGAAGATAACCGGAATGGGCGACGAAGACGCCGGACTCTTATTACGGGCTCCCAACCGTTACCCAGTCCGTTGAATGCGAGCTTCAGCCAGGCGGATTTGATGCGGTTTCCGGGCAGCGCGCCGGGTTCCCATACCAGTCTCAATCAGATAATACATGAAGGTAATGAATCTCCTGTCAAGTCTGACACAAGCAAAGCTTTGGATGGCGTCGTAATGAGTGGTGCTATAGGCGGTTCTGCTTCGGCTTCGAAAGAAAGTTCACCCAAGACGGAGAAGGAGGATGAGGAGAAGCATAAGCAGAGGGAGAAGACTGCGTAAGTCGAGCCCCGGGAGTCCTCATTATGGGGCCATTCCTACTCATCTGCCATTACAAAATCTGACTTGAGGGAAATAGTGATATTCTCACCCGCGAAGTCTCCGGCATATCCCTCGACAAAACCAGCTCCTCCGAAAAGAAGAAAGCCGAAGACGCAACCGCATTCGACACCATCTCCGTCAAGATCGCAGATCTAGGAAACGCATGTTGGACAAGCCACCATTTCACAAATGATATCCAGACAAGACAATACCGTTCCCCAGAAGTCATATTAGGTGCGAAGTGGGGCGCTAGTACGGATGTTTGGAGTATGGCTGCTATGGTATGCCTCCATCTCTGGGGGAAAGGAAGGAGAACTGACGAGTGAAACAGGTATTCGAGCTCATAACAGGCGACTACCTCTTCGACCCCCAAAGCGGCACAAAGTACGGCAAAGACGACGACCACATAGCACAAATAATCGAACTCTTGGGCCCGTTCCCAAAGTCCCTTTGTCTCTCAGGTAAATGGTCTCAAGAAATCTTCAACCGCAAAGGCGAGCTCCGCAACATCCACCGTTTACGCCATTGGGCTCTCCCCGATGTCTTGAAAGAGAAGTATCATTTTAAGGATGAGGAGGCGCGACGGATTGCGGATTTCTTGACCCCAATGTTGGAGTTGACGCCGGAAAAGAGAGCGAATGCTGGAGGAATGGCGGGGCATCGCTGGTTGGAGGATACGATTGGGATGCAGGGGGTTAAGATTGAGGGGCTGGAGGTGGGGAGTAGGGGGGAGGGGATCGAGGGGTGGAGTTGCGAGGTTAAGAAGAGATAGGAGGGTGACGGGAGCGAGCTGGAGGGCGGAAGGGCGATAGTTAGTGGAAGAGGGTTTACGTGGATTAGAGGTGTTTGGAGCTTGTAGGCTTCTTTGGATGGGGTGGTAGTTATGGATATGGAACCGATACGACATGACATGATATGACATGGATACAGCACAGCTTTACAGCGAGACTTTCTCTCTCTTCAGACTCCGGACGCTCGTTTACTTACATGTTTTGACGACTCTCATTGTGGCCTTTTGGTGGGAAGCTGGATAATCATTTGCGATGAACTGGGGCCAGTCGAGATTCGAGAAAAAGAAACGCACATACAACATACGTGTTTTCGAGCCGGGTTGGGCTCGATGAGATGAATGATTGGGAGGGGCGTTCGTAGATAGATTCGAAAGTCAATAGCGTATGAATGCATGTATATTTCATCACCTACTAGGAGAAACAGAAAGTGGAATTAGGGTGAGGTATGGAGAGCGGGGTTCGCTTTCGAGAACACAGATCAATGAGTACCGTCAGGCTCGTGTTCTGATTTGGGACCCCAGATGGTTCTCGCGTATGAGAAGGGAAAGGAAAAGGGGGACTTCGCTTCGCAAGATTGCATCTGTCCGGGTCAGCTTCCCACAACGCCTTTGAAACTGATACACTCCCTTTCTAACCATACTGAGCGTCCAAGCTACTATATAAGGTAACGCCTCAGTATTCTAGTTGAAGCAGAGCCGGTCAAGCAGAAAAACAGAATGATGCCATATTACTAGACCCCAATGAAAATAGCGAGGACTTTTCATACGGGAAGCTGAGGGTGCATCCTCTTCAATTGCTGGCAGGCCTGATTTTAAAAGAAAACTCCTTATTGCAGGGAAAATGAGTGTCAATGCTGCATGATGCCAAATAGAAGGGTAGGAGTTGGGTCGGATCTTTCCATATCGTCCTTCGCTCCTCGTTGGACAAGCCGACACTTAGAATTGTAGATTGAACCCTGAGTTACCTAGTAGTACCTACAACATCTAGTCCGCCTCATTCGCTCAAAAATTTCCGTTCGATTAAGCAACAGACCTTAGCATAAACTTTGAACAACATTATCTAATCTCATCAGACGATTCGGTTTTCATTGGATCTTCTAGGTCGTTCTTGAATACTCACCCTGGCCTGAGGGAATAGAGACGACGACGACAGTAAGTCTGACAGCTAAAAGAACCTCGATAGCGAGAATATTTCAAGAAAATTACCTCCTCCTGCCCCATGCCGAGAACATATCCATGTACGAAGACTCCATCGAAATGCCATCCGGTAACAGAATTGGAGGTAGAGGCCAGTTCGTTTGAACTTTGATCTGAGCAATTGCAATCCTGCTTGGGATATAACATCCATGGAACATGCTTCATCATATATATAACCCCCATACTCAAACTACAAGGCTCCAACAATATCTACATTCCTCAAAGCCAAGTCAAGGTTCCGACGCAAATGAAGAAAATGAAGGGTAGAACGGTTGCGAGAAGTGAAAGAGCAGGCTTCATCAAAACGGTCCGCTCATTCCCTCTCTAGGTCAATCGCTGATCCATTCTGAACTGCCTTGGAATTGCAATAATTTGCCATGATAACGACATCAAAAGCGACAGCATGAATGGATGCGACGACAGATATCCAGCCAGTAGCAAACAACTCAAGATGAGCCACATGAACAACGCCCGTGTCCCATGAGGCTCGACGCGGATATAAATTTCCCGATTTCGTACACATCAAATCCGAGAAAAACATCATCTTCTCAAGGCCATTCCTCTTCAGATATTTGAAGAATTCGAAATAATGTGGGCTTCTCCCTATTCTTATACGAAAACAATCGGACAGCGACTGAGAGTCCATCTCCACGGATCGCTCAAGGACTGTGAACAATTTGCGTGTGGCATGGCCGGGCTACGGTGCTCGTAGAAAGATGGCCATGAAAAGACACCGTGAATACAAAAAGGGGTGAGTCAAGATCTCTCTTCTTCATGTAGCAACCTGGTCCGATAGATGGACCAAATTCGACCCAGGGATTGAAATACCATCAAGGATCGCTATGAAATGATTCTCAAGGGCAGAGAAAAGAGGCTAGCCTGTTCCTCGACTTGTAAAAGAAATGTATCAGTGGAAGAAAAGCCAGTGGTTTAGATTTTGTATGACCTCATAAGGTGATCGTCAAGCTAGTTGCTTCATCCTCAGAGTCCTGTAGAGTAAGCATCGACCATCTCTTTGCACGCTCTGCAGAAGCTGCAGGAAATAACGACGAAGTGACCACGACAGCAACAAAGAATACGACAACAACAATAGCTTCAACGATGAGAATAGCTCCCCCCGCTCCACCCTGGTCTTGTATCGGGAATACTCGGATACAAGAGCTCGACATAAGGGCCCACGGTTGAACTTCAGTGAAAAATGAGAACTCCACGCCGAAGATAAGCCCTTGGCATTTGAGACTGCTCATATCGACGACCTCAGGAGGTAGTCATATGATCTTATATGCTTGATTCCTGACCGCCGCTCTAGTTGTAATCCATGATTAAGGGGTATCGAGAGCTAAGTGAAGATCCAAGGTTGGTGCCATTGACACATCATTGCCCAAAGGAACTTTTTCACCAACTCTATCCGCACCTTGTTGCCCACGTGGAGCAGCCATCATTTAACCATTTCCATTCCATAATGCTCGGTATCAGAGAACTCCAAATGCATAAAAGTACATACAAGTTGCCTTCCAATCCGTTCCGTGCTGTGATCCTCTTTCCAATAAACACCTTCTGCTGATATCCCTATGCATGCACGCTAATAACGATCTCCTTTACTCGGACTTCTGTTCCCTTTACTTGGACTTCGGTTGCCCTTGCTCGGACTCCTTTGACTAGGTGTTTGGCTTGGCATGATCGCCGGAAACGGAGTGCCGTAAATATCGTACTGAATGTTGTGTTGGGGAGTCTGCGGCGGAGGTCCCCACTGGAAGTTCTGGGCGGGTGTAGGATGAGGGGCGAAGTATGATGGGACAGGATGTGGGTGTGTGGGTTTGCGAAACATGCCAAAGGCGAGGTTGTTGACTAGTATGGCGGCAGTGACGACGAGGACGACGAAGATCTGCATGCGGATGAGTTTTCAAGTTCACAGGGACATAATGGTCGTAAAGACAACTAAACATACCATAGCCTTGTAGGATATAGGCTCAATGAAGCTGTTGAAGATCTGCGCAAATGTATGGGCGCTAATTTTCGCTCGTCCAACGGAGTTGGGGTCCCGATTCATGCAGTGCTCCCAGTTATCGCACACAGCTTCAAGGGCCGGCGGTCTGGTCGGTTTTGCGCAGCCGTTGTCGACGTAGTCCTTTGCACATTTCGCCATTTCGGCCACCACAAGGGAGGTCGCGTCTTCGGAAGCCTTGTTGACGTCCGCTTGGATCGTTACCCAGAAGCTCCAGAGACCGTAGATAGCTAAGCCAGCAAGGAAGAAGTTGAGGGTGAGTTGTGCGTAGTAGGAGAGAATGTTCGGGAGGTTTGGGTGCGATTCGATGCCGTGCAGGAAGGACGACCACCAACCACCGATGCTGCCCTCCGTTTTCATGTGTTTGCCCTTGCTTCTAGGTCTTGACTCTCCATCTGACTCTGTGTCCGAGCCTCCTCGTGTTCCTTGGGTAATCGCATAGTCTCGTTCTATCCTCTTGCGCTTGCGGACCTTATTCACAAGGGCGTTTCCATATTTTCCCCTTCGTTGTTCCGCTCTTCCTGGACTGCTTCCCAAGAACCCAGCTCCATACCGTCCGAAGATGGGCTGTTTCACCGAGCTCTCCTCGTTGAAGGCTGTCATGGCTTTCGTATTTTTGGGTAGTTCTGGTGTGTCCTCCGCGTCTGCGTTGTCTGCCGGCGACGACTCTGCGCCTGATGTCTCTGAGAAAAGGTCTGGGTCGAAGGCTTTGCGCGGTGTTGTAAACGAGGGATTGCGAAATTGAGGTGCAGGTGTAGATGATGCTGCTATGAAAGAACTTTTTGGCTGTGAAGACTCGAATCCTCCTATAAATATAAGTTAGCTTATCATCTTGTCGACGTTGCGATTCGGAGCTTCAACCCACGTTTTGGTCCTTGAGCTCCTCTAAATTGTGCAAAAGGAGAGGTAGGGTCAGAGGGTCCTTGAGAGTCCTGCCATTCCCAGTCCATTGGACTTTCGTGCGATCGTTTTGACATATTACTGAACATTATAATTGCAAATAAGTGAAGAGCAAAACAAGCAAGAAGTTGACGGGAAGGAGCTTCAAGCTTCACTTTGTTTACCAAAACAAACTGTCAGCCTCGGATTTAAGGTTTGAAAGCTAACGCTCTTTCGGTTAGCGCAGCGGTCCCTGGGGAAATATCAATGGGAAGCTCAATCAACTTCGACAACACCAAGACGCCTTCAGGCAGACGCAAACAATTCACCATTTCACTTCACGAAGTCACCCTAATTCACTATCTACATTTTCGCGACCTCTCGACATCTAGCTACAAAGGTCGCACTCGTCCTCGTTCATCCTCGGCTTTAACGTTCCCTCCTCGCCCTTTCAAACTCCACCATGTCAGACATCGACTCGCCGCTTCCAGAAGCTGGCCATAGACCCGTTTCCGAAGAAGAAGAAAATAACCCCACCCCTCCCGCAGCAAATCCCGATCTGGATATGGACAACGATTCAAACAGGGAGGACCCAGATGATGATGACGACGACCTATCTGGAAACGAGTCTGAACTCTCCGAAGTCGACGAGGCTGAATTCGCAGATTTCGATCCAACGACTGTCGCTTTGGAGGATAGACCATTAGTGGGCATAGATGAGGATATTGCCAGAACCCTAAAAGCCAGCAAGAGAAAGCGCGCAGACGATGGCAAGAAACCCAAGGAAGGAAAGCGAGAGAAGAAGAAGAGACGCCGTGATGAGGATGAGGACCCGGATGGAGAGGAACTTGATGGAAAGAGAATTCGAAAGCCGAAGAGCATCAGACATGATGGGGAGAGAAAGGATAGAGATCGGGCCCGAGAGCGGAGACAACCAACGCCTGAAAATGAGGAGAACTTGACACCCGAGGAGAGGAGAAAGCGGGCTTTGGATAGGGCGATGGATGCCGCTTTGAAAAACCCCAATAAGAGACGACGCAAGAAGGATGAAGTGGTATGTTTCCTTTGTTCAACTACAATATTGGTCTAATATGGTATTAGGATCTCGAAGAGGCTTTCGATGACGAGATCGCGGCTTTGAAGATACGTATGGAACAAGCTTGCGAGGCCGATAACAACGCACGAGAAAAAGGCCAACCTGCTATCCACAAACTCAAGATGCTCCCAGAAGTCGTTGCCCTCCTCAACCGAAACACTGTCCAACACTCCATTGTCGACCCCGATACCAATTTCCTCCAATCTGTTAAGTTCTTCCTCGAACCCTTGAACGATGGAAGCCTTCCCGCATACAACATCCAACGAGATCTTTTTGCCGCCCTGGTACGCTTGCCGATCGAGAAGGAAGCTTTGCTGAGTAGTGGAATCGGCAAGGTAGTTCTATATTACACAAAGAGCAAGAAGCCCGAGATCGGTATCAAGCGCATAGCAGAACGATTATTGGGAGAATGGTCAAGACCAATTTTGAAGCGAAGCGACGACTACAAGAAGCGCAAGGTCGCGACAAGAGAGTTCGATTATCAGTAAGTTTTGTAGAAAGTTATGTCTTAAAGCGTTCACTAATATTCCTGCAGGGCCGCACAACTTGCACTGCGACCTTCTGGCACTCAATCCTCACAAATGGCCTCTCAACGAGTCGGTCTGTCCACGCGTGACCGAGAACGAGAACGTGTCCTTGCCCAACCAGTCAAGAGCAACAGAGCTCGCCTTGAGACTACCAATGCAAGCTATACCGTCGCTCCGAAGAGTACATTCGACGCTAGCAAAGGCCTGGATCCATCTGCGAGACCGATTGGTGCAGGTGGTATGGAAGCTTTCCGGAAGATGACTGCGAAGCAAGGGAAGAAGAGATCATGATTGTGGCAAAGATATATAAATTCATGGGGTTGACGATATTCGAGGCGTATCCAATCAAGCACTCAGTTGGTGTCACATCACTTCTGAGTCGAGTTGTATTTTATGGGCATTGAGTGGCAAGGATTTCGAGGCCGGAATTCATGGTTAAGCGAGGAGTTGCACGTAGACATTCACAGCAGGCCAAACGAAATAAAAGCGATCAATTTGAGCCCCATTTCCTCGTCATCGTGCCTGCTAAGGAGTCTTCTTACTCTGACTGCTGCCCTTTTGCACGCAGGTGTGCCATTCGTCCTGAGAAGCTTATACCTGAGGCGATGGAGGTAGGTACTGGTCCCATTCGTTCACTTCAATCAGCTGACCGACTTCGTCGGATCCGAGCCATCTAATGTTTCTTGTGCAGCCGCGTGGATTCATTGTCTCCAAGCGGACGAGAGTGGATTTTGCAAGATTTGGAACGCTAGTACTAATCAGAGTAGCATTGGATTGGGGGGTGGAAATGACGGATGCGAATCACTATCTGCTATGAGCTTCCCTGAGTCTTCCATATAAGCCGGTCGATTTATCTAGGTCAGCAAGAAATGCCTAGCTAATTATCGCAGGTCTATAATCTCAGGATCTATCAGCTATTCTTAGGATGTGTTTGTAATAGCCAAGGCAGTTTGAGGGCAACAGGAGGGATCACAGTATCTCAGAGTAGTAGCAAGGTCTAAGGAAGGCAGTAGAATAGTAGTGATATTACTGTTTACCTTGGGGAAAGTAGGTCAGTACCTTCAATGCTTGCAGTCTGTAAGAGAGATGAACTCAAGCTTGCCATGCCCAAGTACGGCCAGTAGCCTTACTTGTACTCAGCTACTAGCTACTGCTATCTAGCTAGACTGGGCTAGTATCGGTGTCCCCGACTCCTTCGGAGTCGCCAGAATCTAGTAATTCAGGGCTTCCGTAGCTCGGCCTTCTGGGTTTCCTGGTTTTTATGATCTCCTGAGCCTAGACCTAGGCTCTTGTTGCTTCTTCCTGAAGCCTAAACCTAGGCTTTTGTTACAGTGTTACTCGGCTTCTTTAACATTTAGAGGAGCTGGAGAGAGTTGTACTACATCGGATTTACTTGTCATTATAACTTCCGTAGACCTTACCTGTTGCGAGGTCAGATTTGTAGAATGTGAAAGCAGCTTGACATTTAGAGAGTAGTGGCCAAGGGCTATTTATACAGCGTAGTGACTCATACCCTAGGCAACAGGGTCAAGTGGGTTATGACTCAGGTGTCACGTTCCAATATTACCGCTCATACGCTCTCATCCGAGAGTAATAGTGGTATAGCACTGTTGTGACTCAGTTGGAGGCTCCTAAGGTGCTCTTCGTCATAGAGAGTGAAGTCATTTAACCATTGAAGCAGTGGATCAAGTTCTACTATGTGTGGAAGCTGTGTCTCTCGCTTTACTAATGGCAAATAGGTATTATCTTAACTGATGACTAGCTGTGATTGATGGACTGTGTCAGTTGAGCTGTATTTTGGGGGCGAAATATAGTGGCATTTCTAGACCTGGCTGATATCTCAGGAGCTGAAATACAAGGAGGGGAAGAGCTCTCTTATATCATAAAAGAGGGGAAAATACAGGCTATACCTGATTAGGCAATTCCAACCAACAGACTGCAATCTCTATAGACTTAACAATAGGTCTGTTGTTATAAGTGCTAAGATGCTAAGTGCTCCAATTCCACAAACTCGCTCCACTACCACTCTAATGGAACATGGTAGAGAGTACTAGTAATTACTCTCTCCATGGAGCAATAACAAGTCAGGGGCTCAGGCTCTAGCCCTAAATATTGACTAAGACGGCATTGGCTGTATAATTGGGTGGAGTCAGAGACTTCACCTACTTAACCTCACTCTTATGTGGCCTTAAGTTATATGGCTAATCCATGTGCCATACTTCCAGAACTATGTGAACTGGAGTCGAGAAGCTGACCAACACTGAAGATGGTACTGGTATCTCAAGAACTGTGCCTCAGGGAGCGCTGTACGTCCGCCTGTATAGGAGTGCCCCCCTTGCTTCTTCTTCAAACGCTATATGCTCTAGTAGCTCTTGATTCTCTGGGCCCTTCATTGTGCAAGTGTCTCTTCTCTTGGGATATCCAGTGGGCGCGGCCGCGCTGGTGGTGCTTGCCTGAAGCTAGACGATTCGTTCTGCCGATTGTGTAGAATGCAGTGGGACGTGGTAAGCGTTGAAGCAATATAAATTTTTGCGGACACCTGAAAAGTCGCCGCGTACTATCTCCGCATGTTCATCCAATTGCGATTTGGAAGGACCAAGGGACGTGTCTATTATAATCTATGGACCTAGAACTTAATCCGCAACTGTCGGACTTCACGGTTCAGTTGCCCAATACAGTAGCGACTCCGATTGATCAAGCCACCACATCTTCTTCTCCACACGGAGGGGATGTGCCGCGCGGCTGTTGTGGCACCCTGTTATCTAATATAGTATGACGTTGTTGACAATGCTACACAGCCCGATAGGCGTGCCTTGTTTGCTTTGTGGTATTTATTGATTTTGAAGCATTGATGGTTCTTCTAAGAATAGACGTCTCCCGGATTCTTCTATTAGGCTCTGCAAATATGTTAAAATTATATCTTTTAATCAGTCTCTAGGCAAGTGGCTCATGAAATACGGGTCAAATTGTGCTCTTTGTCAGGCCGAACGGCCTATAAAAGATCAGGTGTCTGTGGTGGGGATTGCCGAGGAAAGTTTATGCATCGTTGTGGATTCCGCAACTTGTGATGAGAAGAAAAGAGGAAATGCGCAGCACAGCCCGGATGTACGTCCCGCCTAAGTATGGCCGCCGCCCCTGTATTGTTTCATGTTTACTGTTCTCGAAGACTCAGGCCAAGATTACGATTCGCAGAAGGGTTGTTAGGACTGACTACGGAGTACGTGTACTCTATGATGTGACTAGCATTGTGGTTTGACTTACAACGTATCAGGCCGAAATAATGTAGCGAGACCAGAGTGTGAAAGGGTGGCTTTGTTTATAATATGGTCTGTGCCAGCCTGGAACCCCCCTGCTTCGTTACAATATTTCGGCCTGATACGTAGTACACAATTTGGTGAGTCGTTCTATCCATGGTATTCGAAGATTGCGATCGACTTTCCACTCGAGCCATCATCCATGCCATGAGCAAGTATAGCCTCTATAGTACATATTTATATGAGGTCTGCAGTCCTCACAACTAACTGCGAACAATCAGGCTCAGTCTTGCCATTCCATTCTTTATCTTATCCTTTCTTCCGTTTATTCCGATCCGACTATGCGTCTATCTGTGCGCACAGCTGTCACAACTGTCACAGCTCTTGCTGCGACAGCAAATGCTGCATCCCTTGCTGACGTATGCACCGTATCGAACGTGCAGGCGGCTCTGCCCGCCAACGGGACGTTGTTAGGCATTAGCTTGATCCCATCGTCCGTGACAGCGAACACAGTCTCTAACGCAACTAGCATGGGCAGTACTACAGCTTACAGCTACTGCAACGTGACTATCACCTATGCACATCCCGGCAAGGATGAGGTCGTTGTCTGGTACACTCTCCCAAGCCCCGACGACTTCCAAAACCGCTTCTACGTCGGCGGTGGAGGAGGGTACAGTCTTAACTCCAATCCGACTGGAGGCCTCGCCTATGGTGCTGTTGCTGGTGTCACCAATGCAGGCTACGATGCGTTCACCTACGCTCTTGACGACGTAAGCATGACCGGGCTCTATGTCTTCTACTCCTAGAGCTACTCAAATTTTACCTCTTGTGCTCCGTTTGCTGCAACCACAGCCTAAAAGGAGCGAAATCTGCTCTATTCTTACGGCCGTACTCTTGAGACTTTCTAGAAGAGGCAATTACTAACTCCCCGTTTATGGTAGGTTGTCCTGACCGGAAACGGATCGATCAACTACGACAATGTGTACATGTTTGCGTACAAGGCACTTGGCGAGATGACGATCGTTGGAAAGGCCATTACTCCAGGATTCTACGGCTTAGATACGGATACTAAGATCTATACCTACTACGAAGGATGCTCCGACGGTGGACGAGAAGGTTGGAGTCAAGTCCAGCGCTGGGGTGAAGAGTATGACGGTGTGGTTGTGGGTGCTCCAGCCTTCCGTTATGGCCAACAACAAGTTGTAAGTAATCCTTGTCGATGAAACCTCCTCTAATTTTGGAAAGCCTATTAACTCCAAGCTTCACAGAACCATCTGTTTTCCAACGTTGTGGAGCAGACTATGGATTACTTTCCATCACCATGTGAGATGGAAAAGATTGTGAACCTCACTATTTCTTCTTGCGATGCCCTCGACGGCAGAACAGACGGCGTCGTATCACGAACAGATCTCTGCAAGCTCAACTTCAACCTGAATACGACTCTCGGTGAATCTTATTACTGCGCAGCTGAGAACAGCACTTCGCTTGGTTTCTCCTTCAGTTCGAAGACCAAGAGACAGTCAAGTAGCTCGTCGAGCTATCAGCCAGCCCAGAGCGGAACCGTCTCCGCCAATGGTGTTGCTCTCGCTTCAGCCCTTTATGACGGCCTCTTTAACTCCGATGGCGAGCGAGCATACCTTCCGTGGCAGGTTGCTTCTTCGTTTGAGGATGCCACCACCACCTATGATTCAACGACCGATTCGTGGGAGCTGGACATCAAGTCTACCGGTGGCGAGTTTGTCACAAAGTTTATTCAGTTGCTCGACATTGACAATCTCTCCTCCCTCGACAACGTCACCTATGATACGCTTGTTGACTGGATGAACTCCGCGATGGTGATGTATATGGATAGCTTGCAGACCACCCTTCCCGACATCACTCCCTTCCAATCCTCCGGCGGGAAGATCATCCACTACCACGGCGAATCCGACGACAGCATCCCCCCCGCATCATCAATTCACTACTATGACTCAGTTCGCACAATCATGTACCCAGATCTGTCATACAACGAGAGTGTTGAAGCTCTTGGAGACTGGTATCGTTTCTTCCTTGTTCCAGGCGCAGCCCACTGCGGCACCAATACGCTTCAGCCCGGCCCATATCCCGAGGACAACATGAATACCATGATTGACTGGGTTGAAAATGGTGTGGAGCCGACCAGACTCAATGCTACTGTTTCTTCAGGCACTTATGAAGGCGAAGTGCAGGAGCTCTGTCCCTGGCCAACCCGTCCTTACTGGCCCAATAATAGCTCGACATTCAAGTGTGAATACGACCAGGCTTCCATTGATAGCTGGACGTACACCTTTCCTGCATTTAAGCTTCCAGTGTACTAGACTTACGTGTATTTCGAAACAGACTTTGTAGGATATTCTTGTGAGCTATGCTCAGTGTTTCCAGTAGCGGAAAGTAATAATATATTACCGTCTAAGGACCTCTATTTCTCATGTCAGTGGAAGACTTTCAGGACTCTATTACACTACTTAAGGTAAGGGGATTATTATATCATGTAATAATTACTAGTAGTATCTGATATATTGATTTTATGCCTTACACGTGATAAAACCATCACGTGTGGCTGTGAATAGTGACTTTAAGTTTACTTAGAAAATTTTAAGTACTAAAGAATATACGAATTTTAATAATCAAATATATTACACATTAATATATCTTTTAACTTTATGAAAACCTTTTAAAAAAGGTATTGATTTTAGCACTTGCCCACTTTACGCCTTTCACAAGATGTTCACCTGGCCTTCTCAATAAGGAATATTATATAATAATATTGCCGGTGTAGATGCCCTCAACTATATTATATTAGATCTCCAACCCTAACATTATATTATATTATTTATTAACAGTCTGAAGTCTTTGGTTATTATATGATAATATGTGTAATATATCATTTAATAAGCTCTACTACTGGAAACACTGACTATGCTAGGGTTGAGAGGAAGTGTTGCGGATTTCCAGCAGCTGGAGATTTGAAATTCGAGCCCCATCACATAAAGAAATACAGAATGGCATCGATAAATGAGTATTCAACTCTTCAAGTAGTGAACGACTGGTGCACTTAATTTATTCATAATTCTGCTGTAACTCGCAGTGTGTTAAATGATTTAATTTGATTAATGGCCATTAATCAGATCAAAGCAAATCAAACCAAGTCAGCTCTTAATCAGAATCAAATCAAGCCTCAAAATCGTCAACCAAATCAAGATTAATCTGATTAAATCATCTAAAATCTTGATTTTTGTTGATTAAATCTAATTAGATTTGAATTTTTTAGGTACTAACCAAATCAAATCAGATTTAATCTGATTAAAGTTGATTAATTGATTAATCTATAACACACTACAGTAGAACCTCGCTATAAGCATCCTCGCTATAAGCATACCTCACCAATAAGCATCGAGTTTTGGGTCCCATTTTTTTTAGGTAAGCCAATAAGCATACCTCGCTAGAAGCATATGCTTAGATAATTAGGGGTCCGATTTTGAGAATACACCTAATTTTACCTTGAATATGCTTATAATTTAATTACTACAACCACAAATATCGTTAGAATAGAGGAAAAAAGCACTATAGAGCTCTAACTAATGCGATAATTCCTAGGGTTTTTAAGCCAAATAAATTATCACAGCTCTTATGACTAAAACAAAGGTTTAAGTGTACGCTGAAAGATCTAAGTACAGTAGTGCCTTACTTAGTAAGCGCACGTGACAATAATCAATTCCCTTTATACAAAGCATACCTCCCTTATAAGCATATGAATGCGGCTCCCGATGCTATGCTTATAGCGAGGTTCTACTGTACTTCTGACTTTGTGTCCATATAATCTGGCAATGCAAATCCGGTGATGCTCGTCCTCGCCACTATTTTTGTTTTTAAGGTATGCAAGAACTAGTGCGTTGCTCCAGTCGAGAAATAAGGCAAGGGGTGGAATTTAGGGAATTCGATGCGTGTATCCGGGTAGTTGACTCCAGGTGCAATACCAGCGGAGACTGAAACTTCGACGGGAATGCCGTAGTGATTTTTGGGAAGTAGGGGCGGGTGAGGTTATCTGAGGGCGGAGTGGGTGGAATAGTATTAAGGGGCCTATATAAGTTAGGTCTATATATACAATGAAAACACTGAAAAGCTTGGATTTGCAGACAGGAGAACGCTGACGGGAGATTCATATAGAGCTGGCAACAACATACCTGTATGTAGATATATCCGTCTTTACTCTGCCAAACACGTCGCTTCCTGAAGGTTCCACGTAGCATTCAAGACACTCTGACACTATATGGTCAAAATTCACTTGAATGAAATGAATATTAGGGTTAATAGAAGTCCATGACAAAGTCGGGTACGGTAAGTCGCTGGCTTCGAGACGCTTGACAAAGTTGCACCGTAATGTGCTTGTAAGGTAGCACCTAGCTTTCCTAGTTCCATTGATTCTTCATAAG